>VYXF01011140.1:0-128267 GCA_013397295.1 Polioptila caerulea
GGTGGCACTGTCCCCGTGTGCTCAGTGGCACCGTGCCCGCCGCTGCCGCGGGGCAGGGCGGCTCTGGGCTCTGTCCCACACACAGGGCCGCCTGCTCGGCCCCGCGGTGCCACAGAGTGCGCTTGGCCCGAAGCTGCTCACTGCAGGCTGTGGGAGTTCTACCACTCCCACATGACTCTCCCCTGAGAGGGGAGGCTTTTTTCATTAAGTCCTTGTTAAGTAAAAAATGAACTGGACTCTCAGTTGTTCTCGTTCTCCAGGTTGGTTATTGTTTCCTCATCAGCAATTTCTGCACACCAGGCTTTACACCAGCCTGGTGTGAGGGAGAAACAACACCAAAAAGCCTTGAACACACAGAATCAAGGTTCTCTTAAAGATATTTTACCCAATTATCACCAAGAATGTGCATTATTTCTACTTTTCTACCAATTACTAACTAAACTTCTATTCACATAACGCTGCACTGTGGCAAATTCTGACCAATCGTCCCCAACACTGCAGAATTTGGAGGAGATGAAGAAGGAAGAAGAAGACTAAAAACCACAAGGATCCTCCATCTTGTCTTCAGCTACTTAGCATTTTAACAAACCCCAAAATCTCCATTTCTCACCCTGTGATAAACTACGTATTATGCCACTATCTAATTTACATTCTTGAAAATTCTGTCTCATCCCAAAGCCTAGGAAGCCCTTTCCATGGACAAAGGTTAAAAGCAGGATTTGTCAGAGGCTTTGGATCCTTTAAAACAGGCAGAGAAATACTCTCTGCATTCTGGGTTCCAACACAGGGCAGCTTCTCTGCAGCTCAGCAGAGCCCAGCACTTTACACTCCCTGTGCTGCTGGCTGCTATTGCAGCCCTGGGAATGTGCTTGGAGGGGAACTGATTGCTTGGCCAGTAAAAGCCCAGCTACCCCTGACTTCTGCTTGCCCACCCTGACCAGTCTGTTACAGTCCCCAGGACTTCTGCTTTCATAAGCTGCTGATTTTCTCTTTGATGAACAAATGATGCCAAGAAGCTGGGCAGGAATGCAGGATCTCCCTCTGTACATCCCTATGGATATGTGTACATGCATCCCGAGCCACATCCAAGCAGAGAGCACCCAGATGGCACACGCATTTATGGGGGTCACAGACCAGGGCTAATGGGTGCTCTCAGGCTGTACTGAAGCACTGAAACACATTCTGATGTGTAAGTAGGTAGGACTGAAAAAATTCAGTGGCAAAGTGGAAGGAAAAAACACACTTGTTGCTGATTTTTCTTAGGAGGGTGGTGTGAGAAGCATCTATGGTGCCCACTCCATCAGTACCTGGAACTGCTGCCACCTCCCTGATGATTTCAGTCAAGATAGCAGAGATGTCTGATGGCTCCTGAGAAATGCTGGCAGTAGATGATATTCTGGCTATTTGAATAGAGGCTGTCCTTCTCCAAAGCTGCCAGGTGACATGGACTTAGGAGCAGGGAAAAGTGACAAGTTCACATCATGTAGGAAGAGCTGATATTCCTGACAGAAGTAGTACACCTAAATTACAATTTCTTGCTAAGAGAGCTGTCATTTTAGACTCTCTGCAGGAGCTTCCACCCACTGGATCCATGAATGAAGAGTTCTCAAGGTTTCTGCTCCAACCTGCAGCGTTGCCTGCTGCAGGACCTGTCTTCTCAAGGCAGGGAGAGCTGCCAAGTGCTCCGTGCTCTTCAGCTCACGGGGGGGCTTCCATGGCACAAATGCCTCCACCAACATGCTGATAATGAACGTGGCATTTTGCTCTTTAAACATATCCTGTCTTTTATGAGATACATCAGCACAGCTGACCTAGGGATTAATAATGACATCCAAACTGCTTTTGAGCATATTAGTTTTGCATTTCAAATATAAAACTGATTTCATGAAAGTCTGCTTTTCCTGTTGTTTCTAAAGCCCTTCTGATGGTTGATCTAGCTGGAGCAGGTCCCTGCACAAAGGCCCATTTGTAAGGACCATACTTAAACACTTTTGATCTGGTGTTTGTAACTCTGTGTGCATTCCTGCAATCCATCCCGTGAGTATCTTCCACTGCTGTGTATCCCAGCTATCTCGAGCAGGGAAGTCTCACAAAGCCTCTTCCCAACTTCTATTGTTTTTAGAGATACTCACTTCCTGCTTTGTGACCTAACTTTATCTCTGATTTTGTTTGTTTAAAAATAAACTTTGTTCACAGGGGAAAGCAGTACATGGGGATTAACTGCTTCCAGGAACAAACTAATTTTATTCCATTTATTCTGCTTTCCCAGGCACCCTCTTAACTCCAGCTCTCCATCACCTCTTTATGGACCTGCAAGTCCAAGCCCACAATTCAGTCCCTCTTCCCTGTGCTCTTCAGAAGTGGTTATGGCCCCTGAACTCACCCTATGAACACCACTGTGGTCACTCAGCCCCTGGTTAATGCGACAGAGGGCCTAAGGTAATCCCAGTTATTTTAATGTTAGCCTTAACTCCTCCTTCCACCTGAGCTTCTTTTCCACTTGTGCCTCTCACTGCTCTTCCCTCTCTCTCTTGACTGCTCTTTATTTAACAACCCTTTCTGCAAGCTGCCCTCAACACCACTGGAGCTCAAGTTAAACTTTCAAACCCATGGCAGGGCTGGGAGAAGAGTGGGGGAGATGCAAACCTTTTCAGAGGACAACACAGATGTCAAACAGGATGAGAAGGCTGCTCCAAAACACACGTATTCTTAGGAGACTGAGATAAAGCAGCTGCCATACACTGCTACTTCAAACCTGATGCAGAACATCTGCTCCTGTTTTGCTTTTCATGATTCATGTCCTCTTGTCTGCAGCTCTGGAGAGAAGGAACACCTGAGCAGGGACAAACTGCTGGTTCCCTCAGACTATTTCCAGAAGAAAACACTTGCCAAGATTAACTGAGAATACCTGAACTGCTCAACAGCCAGCTAAGCTATGAAGAGGCTGCATATTAGTCTGACAGTATTTTTGTTCCATCTTCACCCATTGTAGACAAGATTGGGCCCCTCCCATGCTCCAGTCCCCACTTAGTTTGTGTGGATCAACTGAGATCAGTAAATCTCACACCTCACAGCCTCAAAGTGCAGCTTGTTAGAAGTACTATGAGATCTCTCAGCTCCCTGTGGTGAGGTGGTGGACCAGACCTGAGTCCACCAAAACATGGGTATATTTTAGCTGTGACCAGCCTCTTTAGGGACTGAAGGCAACAGATGTATATTGAATGGGAACAAATGCTTATTCCCAAAGAAAGCACAGATAAACTGCACAGGGATCTGCTGGCAGGATGGATAACTTCTCCTGAAGCTGCATCTGGAGCCACTATTGCAGATCAAGGTCTGAGATAAAAGTAACACTCAGTACTTACCTGGTATTTTTTCAATCTGCAAACTTTAAAGCATGACCCCTGCTTTCCACATGTGAGAAGGCAGCCACTGCATTAAACTATGACAGCTTTGCTCTGCCTCAGAACATAAAGTTTATTGAATGACTCCCAGAAGAGGGAAAAAGGGATTTGGCACTCAGCAAGAAAGTCTTTAATTACTTTTTTATAGAAAATCCACGGACTGTGTCCAACTCCTGGCAATTTTTTATGGTGTTGACTCGTGAATGCTCTTGTCCAGTGCCACCATCAGCAAGAGCAAGGCATGCAGCTGGAGGAGGGTCCTGAGATATCCCTTGTCAGGAGCCAAGGCAGACACAAAGCCCACAGAGGAGCCCAATTCTCTCTGTCATGCCATTGGAAAGGAGTAGTGAGGGGTCTTGCCACCAGCCCAAGGTCACCCAACTACCTGGAGAGCAGGGACAGGCAGTGGCAGTGACCCATCCACTGAGCTCAGCCACGCTGGAAGAGCCAAACTCATGGATGTGTCTGTGGAAAAGCTGGTGTTTGGTGACTCATGGACCCTTGAGCATTTCTAGCCATCTGGTTTCCCAGAACTGGCCAATCTGACAGGTTTGCTGCCAAATTAACAAAGTTAACAGAATGTGTGGATATGTGAAGTGGTGAGGATGCAGCTAGGGATGTGATCTATCACTTCATGGAGATGTAAAAAGCACTGCATCTGGAATCAGACAGGTTGGGCAGAGGTGGGATGACTAAAAAGGTTCTCCAGCACCACAAGAAAACACTTTTGGATGTTACGTACACAACAAAATTTTATGTTCAAGGATGCCTGAGTCATTTGACAGGCAGCTCACAGCTAAACAGCTACTCAGAAGAATAACAAATACAACTTTGGATGAGGAATTTACAGGCCTATTTTTTAAAATGCACGTGCTGACACCCTTATTTTACTTTTTCTAGTTGCTCTGCCTTCTGCACATTCATGACCTTCCTGAACCTTGTGTGAAGTTTGAAAGGACTTGTAAATCAGTGCCTCTTCTGGACATTCAAATGGCAAGTGATTAAAACTAAAAAAGAAACTACTCAACCAATTCTGGTTGTGGTCATCAGGCACTGCTCCCTCTGCACTCAAAAAAGCAGAGAAAACACAGATTATTCCAAGGTTCAGCTGCTGAGTCTAGACAATGTACAATTACTCACAACAACCTATCTTTGATATTTAACTTAGCAAGAGCTGCAGATAGAGAAAACACAAGCTTTACTCAGAGATTAAGGAAGAGCACTCAGCAGGGCTCTCACTGCTGCACACTGAACAGGAGAACACCAACAAAAACATGATTAGCCCAAGCCCATCTGTCATGCAGTCATAAAGCAGCAGCCTTTCACTGGGGCCACTGAGCAAACAGACAGCTTACATCTGTGTAGGAGCATGGGCAGTTCCCTGAATCACAAACTCTCAGGCTCACTGAGAGGTATGTAAACATTATCACTGCCCAATAAATGTGAAACTGGTCATGCTAACATGGTGAGTCTGTGGCAGAGCCAAGCCTGACACTCAACAGCGTCCTGGTCTCCTGTCATCACCATCAGCTTTTGCAAGCAGTAAATATACCAAAATAACAAGACAATCAAAGTAAAGCTTTCCCAGCTTCTTGTCCAACATTTCCCTTTCTGCATCACACTTGACAATTTTCTTACTGAGTTCAGTGCTCAATGAAAGATGTGCAACCAACAAGGCCAGAATTAAGCACAGCACAAGTTTCTACCATGTACACATTTCACTGCAAGAAGATTGTGGCTTGGATCATGTGCCTTATGAAAATTATTATCAAGCTTGCCAGTGACTTCAAGGAATTCAGAATTTCCTCCACTGTGCTTGTGCAATGTCTGGAACCACGAAGGGCTGATTGCTAGCTGAGACCAGTAAGTGTTGTTCCAATAAATAACAAAAATAATGGAGAAACTAAGCAGACCCAAATTAATAGGCATAGAAAATGAGAAACAGTGGGAATATAGACAAATAACATTATCATGTTTTGCCACTTCATGGTAATGTTCTTGTCATTACAAAGCCAGGTGTAAGAGGTTTTCTTTCAATTGCCTCAGGGTAAAGCATCAACAGCAGTTTCAGAGGAAAGCACCACTTTGTATAATGAGGGAATGTACAAAAGTTTTTTGTAAAAAAAACCCTCACAAACCAAAAAAAATCTACAAATATTTCCAGACTCTATGCCTCTACAGGGCTGCTCTGTTTCATCCACCTCAAATGATGGAAACTGTCCAATAGCTATGAAAAAATATCTACCTGAGAGAGTTATGAGAATTCTTGCAGGATGCAAGGTACCCACTGACACAAGGGAAATCTGTATTATGAGGACAGCTGCCCATGGGTTTTATTATAAAGTTTCACAGCCAAGTTTTCACACAGAAGGAATTGGAAAAAAAAAAAAAAAAAGACAAAAGAAAGTATTTTGATGTCCTAAGCATGAGTGAACTGCAAACAAATGAGAAGAATCTGATGCCTAGACCAACAGACTGACAGTGCTCTGCAGGTGCCTTCTCTGGTGCTGGTGTTTGTTTTGAGATCTCTCACTTTGAAGAATATAACAGAGACATCAAGAGTTGGTAAGTTCTGACCTGAAGACATTTTCCTAACCTTGTAGGTAATTTCTTTCTGCCTCTGCAGACACCAGGAGCCAATGTGAGGTTCATGCCAAGGCAGTTATTTCATGCTCTGAGTAACATTGCAATTTCTGTAACCAGATTTTTGGAACAGCAAGTTCTTATTTTGGGCAAATCCCATGTGAAGGGCATGCTTCAGTAGACAGATGGATACCCTCAACTTATTGATTTAGCATAACTATTATTAGATGCACAAACAGCTACTGCCTTATTGTGCTTCATATGTTAAAAACTAGTAATGCAGAATCCTGTTAATGCAACAGAGCAATACAGATATTGTAAGTGAAAGAGAAATGCTCTTATTTCAATATTCTAATTTTGATCAAAAAGATTAGCTGCTTTAGACTTCATGGTTCAGATGAACTGCAGTGTTTCTGTAAGTGGCTGGGGAGACTTTATCATAGGTAAGAGGAACATTCTGGAAATTTCTGTATTACACATCACATCAATTTCCATATTGTACACAATGGCTACAAGACAGAATATTGTCTGGGGGTGCACACAAGGATGTGGGAATGCCCAGCCAGGGACTTACGGGCTGGTCTGTGAAGAACCAGAACAAAAACCTCCCTGTCTCCACCAGTGATTTGTACAGGACTGCAGCAGGCTGACATGTTTTTGTATGCACAGACTGGCAATCTGAACACAAAATTTCTGCTTTCAGATCCATAACGCACAGAGGATGGGGTAATGTCAATGAAATTCCCTCTTGGGGACCAAATACAACACAAGAGAGAGAGAGAGAGAGATGGGTACAGAGACCTGAGAGCGAAATTCTCACCCTGCAATTGGAAAGGCTGAGTTCTGGATGGTGCTCAGGAAAACGCCTGGCCCATGCCACTGTCAGTCACTGCACAGCAAAGAGGGTTCCCACCACTTTGGACACTTTTCCAGCCATAGCTACAAAGGGGATCAGATTTAAATTTCCAGCCTTTCAGGCAGGCAGCCCAGCACACAACTGGGACTCGCACCAGAGACAGGATTACACCCTTTGTTCAAGCCCAAATTGGGTGTGACATTGAGCAATCAGTGAAAGGTGTCCCTGCCCATGGCAGGGGGGTGGAACAACGTGAGGTCCCTTCCAACCCAAACCATCCTGTGAGTCTGTGAACAGTAATCTGCATTACAGCAGGCCATATGGACACAGTCCATGTTCATCTCTCAGACATGATGTGTCTGTTTGTTTGTCAGGCCCACCAGTAACAAAATTACTCTGCAATGCCATTCCAGCATTTCCTTTCCTGTGGAGAACCACAGAACAGACAGGGGAAACAGCAGGATCTGGATGATGCAAAACAAGATTTCTTGACCCCTGGGCATCCAGATCCTGACCCTGGATTGACTGTGCATGAGCTGGAGAAGAGCCCATGGTTGCTACCTCACCATCATCATCTACATCACCAGACCCAGCTGGGCACACTGAGGTTGGTCACATCTTTTAAACCCCTTTAGGGGTGCAACTCCAATGTTTTTCCAAGCAGCCCTTTCAGGGAAAGGGAAAAGACATTTTTTTTATTAGGAAAAGACATTTTTCCTAATATCCTATCTAAAACTCACCTGACACAACTTGAGGCCATTTCCTCTTGTCCTGTGACTGGGAGAAGAAGAAGAGACTGGCCACCACCTGGCCACAACCTCCTGTCAGGTACTTGTAGAGAACAAGAGGTTTCCCATTGTTTCCCTTTTCTCCAGGCTAAACAACCCCAGCTCCCTCAGATGCTCCTCACAGGACTTGTGCTCTAAAAAGTACACACATTGCCCCAAATACGTATGAAAACCAAAAGTAACAAAATTCACCAGGCTTTTTTCCTAAGCAAAATTCAGACTATGAAAATTCTGTGGGTGATTTTAGTTGAAAACAACAGGCCTGGTCCAAAGCCCCTTTAAGATCTTACCTCACTGAAGTTCCCACAGCCTGGACAGTGTCAAGCTGTGCAAACTTTACCACACCTCACTGCTCTGCCTGTCAGTAGTGCTGAGTGTTGGTCTGAGCTCTGCTCCCACCAAAGTCATGCCAACGAGATTAACTCCCCACTTCAGTGGGGAATTAATTATTTAATGGTGAGTGCTTTTTGAAAATCCCACTTGTTTTGCAGGCTGTTTTTTCCCTTAATTATTATATTTCAGTTGAGGAAGGCAAAGTTGGTAGCATTACAGAAATAATGGCAAAGAAATATTGAAGTCATCCTGCAATACCTGAGTAACTGGCCAGGCTCCTCTGACCATTTGCTCCTCATCTAAATGGGGTCTGTAAATAAGCATTGAACAGATATATAACCCATGTGCTGAATTCTATTTTTACTATAATAGTAAAAGCCATAGAGAGAGATTCATGATAACATGACTCCTCACTCGACTGCACACAAACAGCATTCATTACATTCTGATGATGCATTTAGCCCTCAGAGTACAAAGAGTTTTATATTTTTTCCTTTTTTTTTTTCTGCACCAATTTGCATGAGAAGTACAGAGCATTTAGTCTTTGAATTAATCAAAATATCTCTGCCTTCACTGAATAAATATATTTGAATACATGAATAAATAATATATTGAGTAAAATAATGAAACTAATTTAAAATGAAGCTGAGAGTGAGGTCATAGTTTTTATTAAATGTGACATTTTCCACAGTGTTTACATTGCAAAAGATAATGGCCTATATATTTTAAAGTGGGTAACAAACCATCAAAAATCAACTTTAGATAAATTAGAGTAGCTTAATTTTCAGCTGGCTCTGAGCTTTTAACCTGACTTTCTGAAAGTCAGGTTAAGATGATTCAAGATGAAACTTGGGCTTATGTGTCTAGGATGAAAATCTTCATTTAAAATCAAAGGAACCACTTAATTGCCAAGCAATCCTAAGGACTAGAAGTCCAGTTGAAAGGTCAACCTTGCTAAAGCTGTCAGGCACCTATCCTGAGATAAAAATATTCCATCTAGCACTTGCATTTCAGCAACAGACAATATACTGATTATAAACAAGTATAAGTTTATTATAAGTACAATGTACTGATTATAAACAAAAATGATAAGCTTGTACAAAATCCTGTTCCTGGAAGCGAGCAGAGAGCAAACAGGAACTGAACTTGAAAAGCTCTCATGAAAACCCACCAAGCCACATACAAAATGCATTCACCAACAGTTGACTTGAGGACAAATCTGTTTTACTTGGCTGCCTAAAGCCATTGCTTGCCCAGAGAAGTCAGCAAACAAAAATGTGAGTGAAGCAGGTATAAGAAATGGGCTCAATTAATTTGGAAATAGAAGAGGAAGAAAGAAAGAAGATAACAGACACTTTAATAGTGAATTCCATGGAACAGACCCTATAACTCTGCCACCACCTCACTCCATCCCTGGCATCCCAGCAGCCTGCAGTGAGGAAGGGCTGGACACAAACAATGAATGCTAGCAGCCAGTTGCCAGATTGTTTTCATTTGCTGCTGTCTGCTCAGGGTTCATGTCAATTAGCACAGGCTAATCAGTATTTCATTAAAAACATAATGAAAACCCTGACTCTAACCCAGATTTATACGGTTGCCTATTACCACCATATTTGAGTGCTGTAATTAAAAGAGACCTTCATTATGCTTCACCTCTTGTAACTGTGACCCCACGAGTTTCTTAACATTTAGCAGCTACAAACACCCCTTCAGGATCTGTTTGTTATTATCCCCATGCTCTCAGATATCTGACAGGATGGAGTTTCTCAGATCAAAATGATCCAACAGCATAGCAAGATTTGAGGTAATGGGAAAGGTTTGTCCTGCCCTGCTCTGCTCCTTCTTCCAAGGTAGTTTGGAAAGGTTACTTGACCACTGATACATCAAATACTGTGCAGTCACAGTAAAATGGGTTAAATACTGAGACCACTTGATGCAGGTACCTGATTTGGGGATTCACATGCCAGCCTTTTTCAGCTGAAAGTGTTCCAAGTCCAAAGCTACTCTATATGCTGACCAGGCTGGCCAAACTCATCCCTGCACCTGAGCACTGGTCTGCCATGTCCATCCCTGTGGCCAGTGCCATGCAGCCTTCTCCCAGACAGTCCCTGGGCATGGTTCAAGGGTTTGCCCACCCTGGACCATCTGGATGGTCTGGACATGGCAGTCCTGCTCAGGAGGTGAGGCAGCTGAGCTGCAGGAATGCAATCTGTGCCCTGGCAGCTCCTCTCTGGGCCAGAGAGCAGAGACTGCCTCCCTCTGCCTGCTGTTAAATCCCAAGCTTTTTGTTCTCTCTGCTCTAAAAGGCAAAATGTTTTTGATTTATACTCTGATACACTTTTGAGTTTAAAAGCCTTTTTGGTCTTTTGGTTTTTAAGTAGAACACTTGATGTTGCCCATCAATTTAACCTTTTCATCGAAACCTTTATAAATCTAATGCATCCCAGTGCATTACATTTTCCAGCATGGTGGAGTTATTTGGCTAAAGCAACACTCACAAAGCACAATGCAAGCAGTGATCTCGGGAAGTCATTAGGATTAGTGACAAAACAATCTGCAGTGTGGCTGGCCCACAGAACGTGCAGAGAAAGAGCTCAGAGTCGTTACCTGGCTATATATAAATCTTCCTCATCTACAAGAAATTATTCATTTAGTCCCACAATAAGTCAAGCTGAAGGCTGCCTTTAGGCTGTGGTAACCCCTCTCCACCCAGAAGTCCTGAGGCCCAGCAAGCCTTCCCTTCCCACAGTCCTGAGAGGAGCTTCCAGGGGCAGGAACGCACGAGCGGTTTCCACTGCTGTGCCCAGGTATTTCAGCAGCTGAGGAAGTGGGTGGAAGAGGAGTTTGGGAGACATTCTTGGCAAACTGAAGGCACTGGAGACAGGAACAGCACGATTTATGGACCCATGTGAGCAATCCAGGTTGCAGGTCAGTGCCAATCACACTGCTATGAATGGTGACAAAGGAGTCACAGAAGCAGGACAGAGGCGCTTTCTCAGTTCCAGCTGGTTAACCCTGGCACACCACAGATGGCAAATTCCAATGGTTTATCCAAAGTCACTTTATTAAACCTCTCCCTTTAAGAATAATTAGGTAAATGAGGTGAATGAAGTACAGCCTCCAATGGAAAAATCAATGTTTTCTGGATACATTTCACATAGCTGGCATTAGATAAAATAGCATTGCTTTAGGGCACCCCTCCACCCCAATCCTTCATTTTCAGTCTGAAAAATTAGTACCTTATATCCCCTTTAATTAACTCTTGTTTAGACAATAATGCCACTGCCATGTCATAACTTTGGTTTATGCAATTAGAAGCTGCTTGATACAAGCACAGAAGCCCAAAAATACATGTGTAAAACCCTTCCAATAAGCAGCCCTGCTCAGAGGGAACCAGATACCTGAGACCCCAGCGGTGTCATTGGTGTTATTAAATAATGCCCAGTTTGCTAAATGCCATCCTCTGTTACCTGAACATCCCCCCTGGATGCTCTGAGCAGTCACCTTGTAGTCCCACAAGGAAGCATCCTCATTCTGGGAGTGCTTCCCACAACAATGCAAATTCAATCCTGAATTTTTGTGAGGCTGAGGCTGGGATTGGATGCTGCTGGACAGTTAGACCCCAGTCATGCTGGGATTAGGTTTAAGAGGCTGTGTTAGGCCTCCTGCATCAATATGGTGAGCTTCAGAAATTCTCATGAAGCTTCTTGACAGAGATCCTCAGGTAGAACTGCCTGGAATGCAAGTCTGTCCTTCAGGCTGAAGGTGCCTGGAGCAGTGAGAAGTTAAACAAGTGAAATTAGATCTGTTGGTTGTTTTCTGTTTTTTTTTTTCTTTTGCCTCCCCACTGGTTTCTGGAAAAGCTGTGCATGAAGATCTTCCAGGATAGGGTTTGCCAGCAGGAGGTGGCACCTGGGGTGCTGCCCAGGACTGGGTAGTAGAAGCCATGATAATACAGAGAGTTAAAGGCAAATAAATGAAAAAGTAATGGAAACTGTGAGTGAAAAGGTAAAAAAACCGAGCAGAACTGACAATCTAGAGGTAGAACCCCTGCTTCCAACCAGGCAGCAGGATGGAGTGCACCCCAGTGGTGCTGGCAGCAAAGGAAGGTCTCCCTTGCCTCCTACCAAGATCAGAATGGGCAGATGCTATGTACATTCCAGGAGAAGACCTGAATTTAAAGGATTTTAATTTTTAAGCAGAGAGTACTTGAGAGTAATGCCTCTTATGACCAAGTGCTTTTGCAGCTCTCAGTGAGGAGCATTAATCCTCAGGCCCAGTTTTCTCCTCCTACGAGATGTTGGCAATTCCTGCTGATGCATCACATGGAGAATACTATGCATTTTCTCAGCATTTATAAAACTAAACACACCATAATGCTTGATTTATTCCTGTTACTCTCGATACAAATCACACAAAGCTGTGATTCATGTTTTAATATTGATCCTGTAATTAGTTCAGTGTAGGTAAGGCCTCATGCTAGCTGTAGTCCTACATCTACTCACTTGGATGCCATTGTAATATTGTGTTTAGATGCTAAACCTTTACAAAGAATCCTGTTTCACGCTGTGGTAACAGCCTGATGTAATGTGCCTTACCTGAACCAGACTTCTCATGCCACTTGCATGACCCCCCTCACACACACACACGTGGGTGGGATGTGAACAGCACCAGCCTTGTCACATTTCCATTCCTGGGGATGGATCACTCATCCTTCCCCTGAGGAGCATCATGGCATTTGGAGAGTGTGGAACCCTGCATGCCATGAAGAGCTGCCAAGAAGCCTCCCCCTCCAGCCACAAGGCTGCCAGGCTGCCATGGCCAATCCTGCTGGCTACAGCACCAGCAGCCTCTGTCAGCACCACGGGAGGCTGGTGGGGACGTGTGGAGCCCGAGCAGTTCCCTCTGCCAGGCTCTGGAGCAGCTCAGTTATGGCCACTGAACCCAGCAGCATCCCTCCACCCCTTCAAAGCCTCCTGCCAGGAGCCCCAAGGAGCTGAGCTCTGGATCAGATGGTGCAAACCTCCCACCCCACCCTCTGAGCTTCCCTGGCCCATTATCCTGTTCCCCCTGCACAGGGGGCCTCTTCTTCCTACAGAGACAGGAGCAGAATTTTCTCTGCAGTAAAGCAGCTCTTCAGCTTCAGAGAAATTCTTACTTTAGATATCAAGAGAACTAGAAATCCATTAGGTAAACCTTAAAAAGAAAAACGTACATAACCATAATCAGTCTCGTATGGTAGCGTGTGTGTAAAGTTCCTGATCAAACTGGACTTCTGGCAACAAACACCATCACTGAAACAACAACAAATCCTGCCAAATTTTGCTCCTTGCTGGGAAATTATCATTTAGCAGATTAAACCAAGTCTATTCATGCAGCTCTTTCACCACTACCAGCATATACCTCAAACTAAACATCCATTTTATCCATTACACTGAGTCCTTGGTAATTTTGGGCTTCATTTTCAATTGCACTCACAAAGCACAACTGCATATTTTCATTTGGTCTTTTTCATAAAGGTGAATTCTTTTCATGACAACTGATTTAGAAGCAAATCAGAGACACAGCCAGTAACACAGACCCATTTCAGGCATTCAACACTCCTACTGGCATCAGTCTCTGAGCTGGAATAGGCTTTGCCTTTCATCCAGGAAAGAGAAGGGAGCTGTTTGTATGGATGGACATTCCAGGCACTGTCTACTTCAGAGCACACATGCATGAAGAGGCACTCAGCTGATTTAGTGAGTGACCTGCAGAGTTCACGTGTTGCAGATCTCATTTATACACATTTTGGAGAAAATGTCAGACTCCAACTCAGCTCATCATCTTGACAGAGCTATGCACTTGAGTGTGCGTTTAGCATTAAGCCTGTGCTTAGTTGTTGTGAAAATCAAGCAGCTGTTCTGTCACTTTGAAGAACTCTGCCTTCTGCTTTTTTAAGAAATAGCTACGAAAAGTAACAGAAAAAGTTACTCTATCCCTCGTTACGTGCTAAGAATCTTGAAAGCCCTTCCAAAATCATGGCCATCATTATCTCTTTCCATGACTGCTATGGTTTCTCGACACACAAGAGTGCAATTATCCTCACATTTTGAGGGCACACGTGTGATTCCAGAGAATCTTGCCATGTGGTATGAGCCACTTGATTTCTCATAAAAAGTATTAGCTGCCAGATAACCATCATCCTCTATTGCTACTCCCTTTAAAAGGTTAAGAAGTGAAGTACGTGAGGAAGCCTTTGATATCCAAAGTGTTGCACTAGATACAAATTCATAATTCCCATCTTCCCCAATCTGGGCAGTGGGAATGGAGAGTTACATATCTTGGAAGCAATCTGTGCTTTCCTTGAGGAAGTTTTCTTGAAACTGGTTGCTGATGTGTTTGAGAAGGACTTGCTCGAGGTGACAGAGTCAGTGAAACTGGCAAGTCAATCAAAGATCAGGACAATAAATGTGCTGGTTTGGTCAGGCTCATCGAGGCTTCAGCTCCAGACTCTGGTGCAGGGGGTCAGATTTTCCTGTGCTGTGATGTGTACAGCCACATTTGCTCCCAGGAGCAAGCAGAGAACAGCATCCCCTGACAGTGCAGCAATCACACACTTGGGCAGCAGTCCATGTATTCTACTGAGTCCTTTTTGACATCCAGCTGCGAGAGAAAGGCGAGCCAGCACCACTTGACCAACTCCTTTCCTGTGCCAAAGGTCCTTGCTAGCCATGGACACTGCCTGTCCCCTGCAGAGGATCTGCTGTGAGCAGAGAGATCTGCTCTCAGCTGAGATATCACAGCTGAGAGCAGCCACACTGCCCAGGGACCATTCCACACCAGCATGGCGTGGCAGCCAAACCTCGTGCTCACCAAGCACCTCCATTCCCAACACACAGGCACTAGAACCCAACAAAAGGACATTTCAGAGGGGGTTAAGGCTAGACAGTTTGCCTCCTCAAACTTTTGCAAAGAAAACCTGTTTCTAGACCCTGGATAATAATGCTAGGGATGGGTAAATGCAGAGTTGTCCTTCAGTTACTGGGACTGTAGGCCACAGCTCTCCCAAAATGTTAGGTTTGCACTGTGATTTAATTACAGTCTGTATTGCTTACAGGGTAGACAGAAAAGGAATTATAATGCCATATGCTGCTTTCTGTACTTCTCAGAACCGTGGAATCATTTGCTTGGAAAAGACCTTTAAGACCATTGGGTCCAACCCTCAATTTGCTATCTAATATCTGTCAAAGTGCACCCTGAGAGAAATCCTCCCCTTACAAGCTCCTGGAACACCATGGGCAAGGCGTTGAATGGTTCCACACGTAGAACAGTAGCCAAACAGGCCTCACATCTCCTGTGCAAACAAAGGATGTTGGGTGCCCAGAGCAGGAAAGCTG
This sequence comes from Polioptila caerulea, assembly GCA_013397295.1. Classification (NCBI taxonomy): domain Eukaryota; kingdom Metazoa; phylum Chordata; class Aves; order Passeriformes; family Certhiidae; genus Polioptila; species Polioptila caerulea. The sequence goes on from VYXF01011140.1 coordinate 15,344, forward strand.
AAGCACATGCCACACTGGCTCCTGTCCTGAGCCACGCATTAGTTTGGCTCAAGTCAGAAAAGCCCCTGGGCCACATAAAACTACACAATCAAAGTCTGTTTTATAACACCCAGAGGGACTGTGTTAAGGTCACCAGGCATCTCTAATCCTGCTCTTTCCTAAGTTCTCAGAGACTGATTTTTTTTTCCTGCATTCTTGCATGCAGCCCTGTTTAACCTGAAGTTAGTGATGACAATGACTTTTAATAGCAATGGAACAAAGACGAGTCAAGGGAGCATTTGTGTTAAGGCAACAGGAGGGGCTCCAAAGAGGAAACAGACATCCTCAGATGTGCTAAGAAAATTGTTCTAAATTATATTATTTGTGAAAAAATTTGAGAAGTGTCAATATAGGGAAAATTACAAAGATTAAGAAGAATTATTTCCTTTAGCCAACTACCCATGATAAAAGATCTTTTGCTAATCCATTTAAGCACTCTACAACATGAACACATGCAAACGCACTAAATTCTTACAGAATACAAAGAGGTTTTCTCTCTTCAAGAACAACAATATAGGTTCAAAAATGCATGATCCTCAGGATGCTGACTATTTTGGTCAATTACTGGAATGGGGACAGCAGGTCATGAGCAACAATAGAGCTCTTATTCTTGGAACTAAATACGGTTATTTCCAAAGCAGAACTCACAAAACTGACTCACAGACCTGTCAGTCGAATCATGATCTACATATTCCCAGATACAGCTGAACTGTAGGAAATAAGAACAAGTTACAGCTCAAGGGACTCTTTTCAGATGAAGTTCACCTCTGGCAGACCATTGTACCTCCTGGAACTTCAGGGGTGGACATAGAGCCAACTGGAGACAAATAGTGTTTTGAGAGATCAGGGTTTATTCACTGTCAGTTCTGCTCAATGATCAGCTATTTAAACATACTGCCTCTTCCCTAAGGCTCTGACCTGTGGATCTGTGGCCTTCAAAAACTCAAGACAAGGTCAGCTTTACTGAGCCAGAATAAAAAAAAAAACAAAATCAAAACAAGACCAAACAAACAAAAAAGGCTCTGGGAAAAGCTGTTTTTTCACTTGTGGAATAGGCAGTCTCAAGGCTGAAGGCAGTGCTACTGGGATGACACCAAACTCAGAGCTAAAGCCTAACCCACAAGGGCAGATGGCCTGTGCTGTTGGTGCAATCAGCTAGAAAAACACATATATACACCAAAGAAGCATCAGAACAAAACTGTTCTGTGTTGTCCAAGAGGATAAATGCTTGTAGCCTCATGGAATTGCCAGGAGGTCAGCCACAGCATAACATTTACAGAGATATACACTGAATTATAAAGCTACCACTGAAAACCTGAGCCATAGCTCTACTGTTGAGTGTTTTTATTAAGCAAAAGTCACATTCAAGACAACAGAACAGTCTGTGCTGACTTGATCACTACAGATAAGCCTCTGTTGCTGAGTTAGTTCAGGTCACTGGCTGCCTTGCTCGGCCAAAGCTGACTTTGAGTGGACATTCTGCAAAACTTTACTAGAGATAGTACATCCTCATGTGTACATCACACAGAGCTGCAGACACAGCAAAGCCTTGCTGAGGAAAATCACCCAATCTCCTGGGCTTCCACATGCAGCTCTTTGGCAGGCAACAGAGTGAGGCCCTGTTTGTATTTCTGGGCACACTGAATAGAAAAAATCCTGAAGCAATATGAGAAGAATATCCTTGCTTGATGGGGGGACCTTGCTGCAGGAACCTTGCTGCAGAGAGGGCCAGTCAGCATCTAGAAGCAAAGGTGTAGCCAAATGTATTTCCAGGTGGGCCTGCTGCCCCAGCCTCTACTCACTACCACACCCAGAAGGGCAGGTTCTGTGTGTGGCCAAGGACTCAATAATCATTTGAACTGATGCTGCAGAGGAGATAAAATCTCAGCCTGCAGCCCACTGGAAGTTCTCTGTTACACGAATTCAGTTGCCGAAACAGGAGACAAATGGATGATATTTCACCCAACTGGGAATTATCCGGCACAGTGGCCGGAGCTGTTAAAAGATCAGCAATTAACATATCCACATCTGACTCTGTGAGGGGTCACTGCTGTTCAGGCCAAGGCTGAGATCACTCCCAAGGACATCTGTTTACCCATTCCTTGATCTCCACTAACTGCAGTGCAAGCACTGCACGTCACATGGATATATTGCAGAGCAGTGCTTTCGTGGTCACTGTTTGTAAGAGCCTCCAGCAAGGCGCAGAAACAACTTTTAGATAACCTCCACTAAATGAGGCTGTAATGTATGAAAGGGTTCCTCTCACTTTCTGAGTTCTCAGCATAACACAACAGATTAGTTTAATCCCAGTGGATATAAAATGCAATGATTCTGCCACAGCAATTTATGCACTGGATATTACAAGCCCTTAACATCAGCCACGGTAATTACTGCAGGAAGTGAATCAGAAACACAGGGCCTGGGAGGGTCTTTCAAGGAAAGAAACACATCAGCCCCAGGGCCATGGGGTCTAGGTCATGCCTCAGTGCCCCTCACTTGCCCTCAACCTGCCCCTACTTGAAACAGCTGAAGAGGCTGGATGATAATGTGGATCAGAAATGGAGGCAGGCACGTGTGCTGTGGCTGAGAGCCACTGTTCAAGGCACTCTGCTTTCACCTGCTCTGCTTCTGTTGCCCTGTCCACACCAAGGCTGCCCCATGCACATGTGCTGCTCAGAAGAGGGTGGAAGAGCTCAAGGTGCCTCTCAAGCCAGACTGGGAAGTGTTTTGGTGGAGCCTGTGCTGACACAACTCACTGCAGGCAATGGGGTCTTTGTGGTCTGCTCTAAAAACACCCGGATTTCAGGGTGAGCACACAGCTCTGTGTCAGGCACATCTCACATGTATTTGCAGGTGTTTCTCCAGAGGCTGCTACCTCTACAGAAGAGGGAAAAGCTCTCAGAAGAGGCAAAATTAGCAAAAGGTCTTCTCTGGGTCTTAAAAGAGAACACAGATTATGTGTTAGCCTTCCACAGAGGAATGATTTTCACGTGCCATTGCCTATCTTCTTGTCAAGTATGTGATCCTGGTTTTAGCCTCTATTACTATTTAGAAAAATACTCCTCCTGTACTCCTGTGAAAGCCCAGAGTTAACTCTTTGGTGGTTTGGATTCACAGAGGGTCTTTGTTGCCTGTTTCCTGGAGGCAATCACAGATCGTGCCCTCTGAGTTACTTTTCCTTCACACATATCCATCCAAGGACAGGAGAACCTTTTAAAGCTTCAAGCTAACACCACAGTGCCTTTTACAAATTTCTGAACAAATGTTTAGTTTTAAAGCCCAGAAAGGAGAGCTAAGAGGCCATCATAGGGCAGACATTTGCTAAGCAAACTCACTTATCATCAAAGGAGAAGAGAAAGGAATTATATACATTGATAAACGTCAGCGAGTCATTAAGGAAAGGAGGAGAAATATGTAGATGGTGTTTAACATTCTTTGAAGGATCCCCAAGGGATCTAACACTACACAGCATGAATTCAGACCAAGTGCTCTGCCAGAGGTAAAATAAGCAGATCCCAGACAACTCCTCTTCATTAAGCCTGTGCTTTCTCCAGAACAGAGATGCCAGATGATTTATTTGTGGAATCTCTGTATTTTCACATAGATGCAAAGTATTCAGCAGCTGTAAGCCACATTAAGATGTTTCCAGGAGACGACAATGGTGGCCTCTGTGTAAAATAACAGATCATCTCATACTACCTGTCCACTAAAAAGGTAGACCCTGTAAAATGAATTGCAAACAATGAGAAGGATTGGTTAACCCCACCTAAGGCTTGTCCAGGAATCCTACTCTACCAGCATGTAAGTGTTACCTCCTACCAGCAAGAACTCTAACAGGGCTAAGCTTCCAGTTAAGAAAAAAGTTTCCACTGTGACCTTCCTTTTGATGTACAGTCAGCAAACCTGCAATTTCATAACCTGTGCTGTTTGGACATGGAGGACATAGTTTGGTCCCCCATGGCAGACCCCTGGCTATGTTTAAGTGTTCAGTTCTTCAAGAATTAAGGTCACTTTGAAATGCTGATATGCAGTTCTCAAAGCTATTGATCCAATTCCATCTCAGAGTTACAGAGGGCTGTTATCAAAGCAGGTGCAGCACAAGAGAATGAGGGATGTGCCTCTTCCCTTCCCAAACCAGGGGCTGCACAGACCAGCAGGACCTGGGAGAAGCTGCCTCCCAAAGAGGCACCTGGCAGCTGCCCACCAGTATCCTGCCTCTGGGCAAGGCTCCCACTGAATTTCAGACCCTCTAGGACTGGACACAGTGACTCCCATCTTCTGCACTCCATCCTGGCAGCCCTGCCAGATTTTGCTGTTCCCTGGCATACCTGTTTCCCTTTGTGTATTCGAAGGCAGCAAAGCAGGTCTGAATTAAATGGCATTCAGAAGTGCAAATTCTGCTCTCCATGACAGAGCTATCAGGCAGAGCAACCTATGTTAGAGCATTAGGATGTGTGAGAGAGGTGTCACATCTGAGCTCCCTGCCTTGTAACCCCAAACTGAAGCTTGCTGAAGTCAGAGGAAGTCTTTCATTATTTTCAGCGAGTGTGATCAGCATCACTTTAAACCTGAATCACAATACCTTCTAAACACAGCCTTTCATATCTGAACTCTGTGCAAAGCTGAACAAAAGGAATATGCTATATATAAACATGTGGAGGAAAGCATGATGAAATTCTTTATGTTTCTATAATGCTCTGCCTGAATTGAATCTTTTCACTCAGTGCCACATCACGATAAGAGCCCATCATTATCTTCCTGCATGCACTATGAAAAACTCAACCCAGCCTCACTTTCCTGTACATTCTCATTCTTCCTCACTGCTGGAATACTGGCTACAAAGGAGAGCACTAAACCTTCCAGCTAGCAAAGCCAGAGTTTGAGTCACTGTTTAAAAAGATTATGTAACATCACAAAGTCTCAGATGCCTGCATCTCCTCTGAATTCAATGCAATTTGGCCCAATAATTGTCCTGAAGCAAAACCAGAGAAAGACAGTTAATAAAACCCTCCTCCTTTGCCATCTAATGCTCCATCCTCCCACACTGCCAGTCAACCACTCTAAAAATTACTCTTCACAAAATTTAATTCCTAGCTTTAGAGGGCTACAAATCCCCTAAAAGTCTAATTATATAATTTCTTGAGCCCGTGAGACTGACGCTGTATCTTCTTTAGGTAAGGCTAGGTGCCACATAGAAGCAATTGTCTGCATACTGATGGCTCTAGCCCAAAATCAACATGGAGAAACTCAGAGACTCTATATGCAGCTAGAAATTAAACTTAATTTTCAGAACACGTGGATATATTTTTCTTTCACATTCATACAACATTGTCTACAGTGTAACTGGCATACTCCAGGCTCTTCAAGGAAGGCAGGAAGTACCACACAGTACCCACTGTGTGATTTAATATTGCTTCATTTGTCTAAGGAAAGCCTCACAAATTACAGGCAGCATTTGATGGGGAAATTAAAATACCATCTACATTGCAACTGGTCTGCTGCCAGCTGTATGGATTGCATTTGAGATGCAGCTGCTGTATAAACAGAATCATTTACCAGCTTCACCTAAGGCAGACGGTTAAGTAGGTTTCAGCTGCCACACAAAAGATTGTGAAGCTTTACTTGCCTGCAAACACAGTCTCTGCAGAGCCATAAACGTTTTGAAGTCATGTTGCATTTCAAATCCCCCAAATTGGGCCTGAATGGGCTGAGTATATCAAAAGGGTATTACCCAGCTCTTCTGTTGCTGGTATGAATGCTAAAAGAAGCACTGTTGCCAAACTATGTTTTCTTAAAAGAAATTTGGAGTTTCAACTTTCTCAACTCTCATAATCCTCACAAAGCAGGATAGCATGTACCCTGGGAGGTGTTTAACTTGTTGAAACAAAAGGCTCCGGATTTCATCAGCATTATGTCTTTTACTTGCTGCAGGCTAAAAAAAAAAAATAATCCTTGAACAGTCCCATCAAGCTGTTACCTTTGGGTCTCATTCTGACTGCTGCCTCCCTGTTCTTGGAGCAAGCTGTTCTGATAAAAGAAAAAGAATGAGTTGCAACTGAGATAAAGCATAGATAGATCACACTGAGCTGACCAGTAAATTTTATTTCAATGCCTTCCTCTGATGGTGCTTCATTTGTCTGCGGGACATGCACTAGAACAGAGAAGCATTCAGACAGGAAAAAAATTGAAATATAACACAAAATTTGTCTGTGATTTTAATACTAGCAGTTGATTCATGCCATGGGAGGGCGGGGGAGCAGTTCTGTGGCAGTCTAAGTAACAACGATCATTTTTTTCCAGCATCACCGTAGCAACACTGTAGTTATTGTCAATGAAGCACTTTCATTCTAAGGTGCTATTTTTAGAGGATTTTACCTTTCCAGAAGAATTACCCTCTGGGCTGCAATTTATCATGTTTGTTCCTTGGCCCATGGGTGAATTTTAGTGGGACCTTTATTTTATTATTAAAGCAAAACCAACCAGCTCTCTTCCCCCCACTCCCTCCCCGACATTTACGCACTCAGCTCAAAGTGTCTCTGCTATGGTTCAGACCTGGCAAGTATCAATGAGGGCTGAGCTCCTGCAGGAATCAAAAACAAAATACCAGCCTCCCTCCCTCCCCCAGCAGCCACTGGTAAAGACAAAAGGCATAACAAATACATTTTCAGCACATGAAAAAAGGGGCTGAGGATGGGAAAGGGGGAGAAGTGAGGACAGCTGGAGGGAGGTTGAAGACCCAGCCTTCTCCAAGGCTGGAGTGGATGGTGGCAGCAGCCTCCTTTGCCTGGGCATTACCCTTTTCCTAGCAGCTCCCCAAATCTCAGCCTTCTCCCCATCACTCCATGCATGTCCTGTGGCATCCCAGGATGTTCCTGCTTGGGTGTCCCATCAGCCCAACCACAAGACAACCAAGCCTGTCCCAGTGGCTACCCCATGCCACTGTGGATGGAGAGAAACATTGGGAAAGCCCCCTGTGTGTCAGCCCCACTGAGTGTCCCCAGCACACCACATTCTTTCTACATTTGCAGAGGTTAAACATATTTGTACTGTGAATACACAGGACAGAGATTGTTGCACATGTCTACAGAGCTTTGTGGACACAAAGTCCTTTCAGGAGCACTAAATTGACATAGAAATGCCTCAAGATCTTGCCTAGTCAGGCAGCCTGCAGCAGAAGCTGATTATACACATCCAGTTGAGATCCAAATGAGCTCTCTGTTCCTGCTGCTGTAAAGTTAAATAGAGCCTGCACCTACAGCGTGTACCCACATCCACATGAGATGTTGAACTGGTACAACTATTTCAGTATAAACACGTGTTCCCATGTGAAACGCAGATAAAATCTCCACATTACACAAATTCTCAGGTTTCAGAGGGTTTGAGGAATGGTTTAGGGGGGTTGTGATCACACAGACAGGGTGACAGCCCCAAAGCAATGCCTCCAGACAAGCCAATAGAGATACCCAGGCACACAAGACACACATGCAGCCAGGGTTGCTGAGGAAAATGTCTGTGTGACTCTGGGCCAGGCACAATTGCTGTGCTTGGCACTGCTCAAACCTCTGAGAAGGCACAGGGCAAGCCCCACACAACAGTGACAGGCTGCTGGGGGCACCCTGAGCATCCTTCAGATGGATTTTTACATCCAAACAACACTTTATCCTCAGAACCACGACATCTCTGCAGCACTGCAGGGTTGGAAAGGAGGCCAGGAGCACACAGGTGGGGTTTGGGGACCAACACCAAACGTGCACACCACGTGCAGTGATGGCATGGATCCACAGCTGAGCAGGAACAATCTCCTATTCACACAGCTGAATAATATTATTATCTGAAACCACAGTCTGCTTTCGGGGTGTCAAAACAGTTCCACAGTCCCATGGTTGCCTTAACTCTCTCTCCTGTTTCCACCCCTCTGAGCTGTGCTCAGCACAATCCCTTGGCAAAAATGACATCCTTGAGCATCCTCCATCCTGGCAGCCATCCTCGAGCAGGATTTGGGAGCACCCCTTGCCCTGGCCCAGCCACACCTCTCATCAAACCCTTTGTAATCACATCATCCTTTGCTCAGTGCTGTGCTCTCAAGACACCAGACAGATGTCTGGTACCTAACTCCTGGAAATGGGAGTTTGGAAAAGACTAGTTTGGCTCTCCAATTTAAAACACCAGCAAATTGTCCACTTGTACCTCAGCACAGGTTTTGTACGAAACTGCATAAAGGTTTTTGTTCTTAAATAACTCTAGTCACAAGTCAAGGAGAAGAACTTTAAACAGATTATGGAGAACTATTAAGAAATCAAAAAGTATCTGCTATTTCCTGTGCAGCCACAATATTTCTATGAAATGTATGCTATATACAGTCATACATTCTTCAAACCTAAACTGGATTTATTGACTAAGAGGCACATGAAATAACAAAAGTCTCTGTCTGACACATAATAAAAGATCTACATTGGACCACTGCTGGAAACAGGGTAACACTTATCACAAAAATTCTGCCTTCCCCTTCTGTTAGACATTTTATACCCCAGAGGAAGAAAAGCAAGCACTTTTTAACCTTAATGATGTCTAAGCAAGCTGTAGTAAAGCAAGAAATTAGGATAATGTCACTGCTCCCAAACAGTTCTCTCACCTGAGACACTTACATACTAAGAGCACCTCTTGTTACGTTTTATTTTCATAATCAATTGAATGCCCTCAATCTGCTCTCATGTTGTGGAAGCACCAACAAACACTCATTTCTGGAAAGGATCTTTCCTGAGAGCTGCTGCTGTGTAGCTGCACGTACTGCCACCTCCATCTGCAGCCTGCACACATGAGAACAGCTCCTTGGAGCACCAGCTTATCAACTGTTCCTGGTGACTGTGGGGATGTGCTGCCATCCTCGAGCTTCTCACCTAAATAAAGGAGTGCCTGAAGTATTGCAGCCTCATCATAAGATAGCACAGGCTGGAAATCTTCACCATCCCAAGTCAATCTGAGCAAAACTTGGCCTGATTTTACAGATGGTGGGTCCAGAAGCCAGGACCCAGCCAGGCCAGCAGATACATGAGAATAAAGTACCCAAAAGCAACACACCAAATCCTTCTGCTCACTGTGTAAAACTGTAATTATTGCATTAAAAAAGACTCAAATCACTCCGTCTTCTCCCTAAAGAAATCAAAGTGAAGTGGAAATATGTAACTAGTGTCCAGGGAAGCAGCAAGGACTGTAGAAGTGCTAGTTAGTAGGGCAAATTTCCTTTGCAGCAGTTCTTTTTCCTTCAAAATATACCTCAGGCCAAACAAATCTGGCCACAAATTCCACAAACTATTTCAATCAAAAAGGGCATATTTGTAGTGGGCAGGAATTTGAAATGTTTATTCAATAAAAACATTTTAAAATCACTGGCAGGAGAAAGAAACCTAGTCTGCAAGAAATTAATTTTTATACCACAAAAAAATCATTCAGCTTGGGCTGAGAACAAAAAACTTAATTCATAATCCTTTCATTCTGGATTTCATTTTAATTGGGAAATCCATGTCTTTTGTTCACCTCAGATACATTTTCTGTTATTTTGTTGGATGGCCCAACAGCTGAAGAAATCAAGTATTCAGCTCAACTACTACCAAGCCCGTTCTAATTCTAATTTAAGGTCCCTGTATGGCAATTGCTTGGTGCTGACATGTGCTGGGTTTTGCAATAGCACAGCCTACATCTTCTGCATACTTGCCAATATTTCAAAAACTATAAATGGAAATCTTCAGAGAGGAAAGTAAGGACATACCTAAGGAAATACACTGGTCTTTTTATGATTTCTTTAAAAAGTCAAAGAGGAATGCAAATCAAAACTTCTAAAGAATCGTAACCTGTGCCTGGCAATTATGAGGGTTGCTAATTACTTGTTTGGGGGCAGAACTTTGCCCTGATTTTTATGCACAGTTCTGACTCCATTTTGGAGCAGAGAACTTTCTAAGCTTCGTTTTATAACCTGGCAGCAGGCAGATCTACCTTTGGGATCTCCTTTATCTCTAGCTGGATGACAAATGCACTAACCCCAGAGTGAGCTGGCTGCCCTCAGGACAACAGCTCAGCTGAAATCAGTATTACTATTTACATCCTAAACCCAAGGTAAAATGCACTTTGCTGGGTTTCAGTCTATTTTGGTCTGCTGTTCCATCCTCCAGCCCTCACTGTGCTTTTTCTTCTTTTTAGCACATAATTTTGATTAGTTAAAGGATTCTTTAAAGCTGCTGCAGTTGAAGTCAAATTCTGGTTCAAACAGTTCATCATTAGGATTAAAAATTTTAAAATGAGTGCCAGAAAACAATCCTGGTGATCCACTGGCCAGCTTGTTAATCATGAAAATAACAAGCCCCAAAGCAGCCAGGTTCTCCTGGCACTTCCTCCTTGGTCCTCACATCTCTTCTCTCAACTACTACAGCTGGATGTTACCATCCATGTTTGGTGTTTTGCTGTGGCCACCACACTTTTGGCTTCTGTTCTTCCCTTACAGATCCAAGGCACTCTGTGCATCCTCCTGTGCCCCAGCAGAAACTCTCATGGGGAACCAGGCAGACCCTAAGGGTTTGAGATTCCCAGTGCAGGAAGGGACAGTTGTGGATATCCAACTAAAAATCCAGTTTTAGGAAGGCCATATCCCAACAGCATTCCTCAATCTCCAGGATCTCTAGAGACATTATGGTCACTACATAATCCAGCTCAGTACCATGTGGAGATGACCTGTCCTGGCATCTTGGATATGAGAAAAAATGAGAACTAGGCAAAAAGCTCATCCCAAATATGTTGCACATCTCAGCATGACTCCTAGACTCCATTTATATATTTCAGAGCTAGCCTGGGTGTCTGCAAAAATCTTGAGAGAGGCTAAGCCACATGGTTTGGCTATTTGCTGCCCTGCTGGAAAGAAAGGAGTCAGTGGTAGGGATGGGCTCAGGGTTCCCCCTCTCCTCCATATCACTCAGTTCAGTCTCCTGTCATATTCAGAGAAGAAATTTTGGGTTAAAGGACATCTCCCAACCATAAAGTCTGTGAAACTGTCTCGATAAGGTCTATGTAAACATTTCAGTTAAAGGAAATTCATCACATGCACTTTTGCTGCACATCACACTGGAAAGTCTATGGTTTCCCTTTTCCAGTCTGAAATTATTCATGTATTCTTTAAAAAAATGCTTTTTAGGTACTTAGGGTTTTTTTCCTGCATTTACAGGAGAGGGCACACCCAGACAGAAAGGCTGGGTCCTGCAAATCTTCAGCTTTCCCATGGCCACTGCTTGTTCCTCTGGAAGTTCAGCTACAGCAGCGAGTGCAGGAGTCAGCCAGCAGTGTGTCACCCTGTGTGTCAGTGGGGACAGCCAGCAGTGTGTCACCCTGTGTGTCAGTGGTGACAGCCAGCAGTGTGCCACCCTGTGTGTCAGTGGGGACAGCCAGCAGTGTGTCACCCTGTGTGTCAGTGGTGACAGCCAGCAGTGTGCCACCCTGGGCCATGCTGGGGACCTGGGAATTGCTCCCACCTCAGTCCCACACGTCCCAGAGGCTGCTGTGACCCTGAGCAGACACAGCTCCCAGGAGAGGGGGCTCCTGGCCCTGAAGGGGTGTGGGGTGTGCCCTGCCCTCCATGTGAGCACACCAACACACAAACTGAGCAGTCATATGAGCAACACCATTGCTATGGCCTTCATGTACACATTTAAATCTGCCTTTTAAGCTTTAAAAATGATTACAGCCCTGCGTCCTGGGCTGCAGTGCATTGGCATAGATCACACAGATCTGTGTGCAGATGGTGGGTTTGCCTCACCTCTACAAAGCAGTAGCACTGCTATGGATCATTTTAAAGTGCTGCTTTGGGCTGCAAACATCCACTAAACTATTGTTTCTTACAAGCCTGCCTGCTTCTGCATTATAAAACCTAAAAAGTTTTATGTTTAATTCCTAATGGAAACACTACATTACCTGTGAAAGCCTGATCAAACACTGCTGCTCTTTATGTCCTGTCACTGCTGATAGGCACAGCAATATATCCTGCCTTTTCCAGTAGAAACTCCCTTCCAAAGAACAGGCTTAAGTTAGGGTATTTAAAATGAAATCCTGTTCTTCACAAGGTCTTGCACCCCTTGACCCCTTCACAGGCGTCTATCACTTGATCAATTGAATAACTCTTTGTTTCCTGCTGTCTCAGAATGTTGGTTTTTTTTCTTTTTCTAAGGCAGTTCTGTATGTTTTCTGGTCTGCTTTCTGTAACCACCATATTGACTCCTTCAGCTATGGACTGATCATTTGTTTAACCTAACCCTGCTTGAAATAAAAGCTTCATTTGTTGTCGGTTGTTTCATTTACTTTTTAATGGTGGCTAATAAAGACTGAAACACATACATGCTATATATTAAAAGAAACAACAACAAGAAATCAACACAGAGGTGCAATTTTCAACCATTGCTCTGGAGGGGCACAGGAGGGAATAGGGCTATTGTCTGGAAAGCCTGGGGTGCTTTGGTGGGGTGAAGGAAATGCCTTGGTGCTTGCCAGCATCATTTCAGGCTGTTCTCAGTCCTGCTGGGTATTGGCTTTTCATAAGCACTGAAATACCTTCCCCGTTTAAATACATGAATAAACAAACAAACAAAAATAAAAGCAGCACTGCCTGAAATCTTGCAGGAGCAGGAAGGGGTAATCTCAATGTGTCATTTGTTTCAATCCAAACCATCAGCCAAATGCTGCTCTGAGGATTCTGGCTCTGAGCCCTGCTGCAGAACAGTCATGCTCCAATGTCCCACTGCAAAGCAGTTCCCAGTCTGCTGAGGGGCTGACAGAGCTGCCCAGCCTGTGCAGCCTGCACATCCTAAATCTGAGGAGGTTTCTGTTTGCTCTGCTAGAGCTGCATGATGGAAGGCTGGATGAGTAAACCTGTTGTAGACTTTCTTGCACACTGGGCATAACTTGTGCTGCTTTATCCATTTAATTGATGTTTGCAGATCCATTCATCCCGTCCCAAATGGTTGTTCTTTCCTGCAGCTAATCCAGACAAAAAAAAAGAATAGAAGAAAAAAACCCAAACCTTAACTTAGCCTTCAAAAATGTACTGGTTTGTAAAATTAGACAGTTAGATACACTAGTTATCATTCTAGCTTCTGAAGTAGTGAATCTCCAGGAATTCAATTTACCAGGGACTGATTGTTCTGTCAGGAGCCTGTTCACATGTGCTCTCAAAGTTCTGGAAATGTTGTTTTGAATTAATTTTGGTTTTTGTAACACAGACTGCATTTTTAAGATCCAGAATCTAAGAATGTCTTGCTGTCAGCTGCTCTGATCATAAAGCAAGCTTCACAATCCCAGAATGTTCTGGAAGAAGGGATGAGACTACCTAGATGACATTTCAATCTAGATGACAGAACTACATGAGACCCACCAGGTGGGGAAAAGCAGGAAAATTCCCTGATGTTTGCAGTCACACAGATATGTAAACCATAAAAACTCAAGAGGAAATAAAAGCAAACACATCTTTAGAAGTTTTGTTTTTAAAATATGCAGCTCATTAATTTTTTTTATTATTTGGGAGCCAATGATGGTTGGGAAATGTGGCCCTTAGGGACTGCACTAAGAGTTTAAGAGAGTTTTACTGTATTTTCATTAAGTGCCAGAGAGCCTCAGCAGTGGCAAAATCACTCTCCTGTTACCATTCTGTGAAGTTTGTACCCAGCACACAAGATATGACAGTGGATAAAGCAAGAATCCATCCCACCCTTCATCACACCAGCACCTGAGCATGGGGATGGACCGAGCATGAATTTGGGGATAGAAAATCCTTCCCTGCTGCCACACCTCTGGATGGCAGTGGAGACAGAAGCCCCATCCCAGTCTGCTCTGGAAAAACAGGAGATGATCTCAACCTTCAGATTCCATCAGCAGAGAAGGGAGATGTCCCAGCACATCTGAGCAAATCAACCCTGTGCAGCAGCTGGCAGCAAAGGCATTGCAGCAGTGTGGGTTTGGGAAAGGGGTGCAAGGGTTTGCCACAGCCCAGGCCCCCAGGGGGGAGCTGCTTGGCTGTTGGATAAATGGGGGCTGACCTGATAACAGGAAGGAAGAATGAGGTTAACGTGTGTCACCACTGAATGGTTCACTGCAGAAATTACAAAAACTAAAACCTGCCTGAAAGAACAGAAGTTGCTTTTCTGAAGGGGCAGAGAGGTAATTCCTTGGAGAGGAGCACTGACTGGAGGTGCTGCTCCCCTGTTCAGAGCTATCTAGGAGCAAGTGCTCACCAAAAATAGTTACACACAGTTTTCTGTTTGTAATATACTGAAAGCTATAGGGCTTGATTCATAAAACCTGACAAATCCATGGGAGTCCATGTGATTCACTCAAATGGGCTTTGGACCAGATCCACAGCAGGTTTTATTTTATAGAGGGTCTCAGAAAACATAAATTTATTACTCAGATACAAGAGCACCAACTTCCTGCAATGGGTATTAAAAAGAGAGGAGTTATTCTGGGAAGGAGCAAAGCTTCACTGTTGCAACAGCCAGCCTCACACTCCACAGGGAACTGAACTCCTGCCTGTATCTGGGGTTTTTGAGAGCTGCTGGGGTAAGGAGGCAGGGACAGAAGCATGCAATGGGCCTCCCTGTTCCCTCCCACCACTCCCAGGAGATGCTAACCCCAGCAAGCTCTGTCCTGGCCAAGCTGGCACCTAACACAGCTGTGATAGCTGGCACCCAAACTCACCTCATGAATGTCACCATATCTCTGCTGGTGACAGCTCCAGAGAACTGGGTGCTCCAACCAACACCATCCTTGGCCACCAAGGCTGGAAGAACTCCAGGATGCCCTTTCCTGGATCTGCTTACTCTGGTACTTTGGGGCATTACCCACAGTTTCCACACCTCCTGGAATGCTGACATACTGACCAGACTCAGGTCTGTTGAGGTCCAGGGAACAGCCCAACAAGCCTGGGATGTGCCAGGACATCTCACCCCATTCCCATCCAGGCACTGGGTCTGGCACAAGGGGATCTCAGCCTTCCATTTCTGATGGGGACACCACAAGTCATTGCTTGGTCACTCTGGCCTTGACACTGGCTCGTGCTGGGGACCTCTTTGCCCATCTCAGCCCTGCAGAGCCTGGTACTGATGCTTTGAGTTGGTATCACACAGTTCCCCCTGAGAGCAGCCTGCACCTTACAGCCATGGTGCCCTCACCTGCTGCACACCTTTTTTATTCAGGGGAGAGGAGAGTTTTCCTTTTGTGCCAGTTCTCCTTTCCAAAGAGGAAAAAGAAAGGAAAGGAATGCCATACAGCTCCACCCTTCAGAGGCAGTGTCTGCCTGGCACAAGCCATCAGTGTTTTTATTCTGTATTTTTACACGTCCTGAACTTTAGGAACCACGTGTTCAGCTGTGGCAAACACACCCATTAATCTACACAGTCCTGTGTTTGTCCTTGTCACATCCCAAAAATAAGGTTAGCCTGCCTGTCAGAGCAAATGCATAAAAGCAAATCAACTCAGAAATTGGTTTACACTGCATTTAACTATCTGCAAATAAATATTAAAAAGTATTTCCACACCTTATCAAGCTGTTTAATATTCCAAAATTATGTAGCCAAGTTTTTCAGACTTGTATTAATCCAAACTAGATGCATCTTTTTCTGAGATCAAGTAAGTGTTTGTCATGTAAAAATAACCTCCAAGTCAAAAAGGCCATACTCGAATAACTAAAAAGAGGGAAGAAGGGATTCATAAACAAACAAACAACTCCGCAAATAAAACTAAAAAGCTAAAATTACCAAGTTAATTTTACAGATCTCCCAGAGAACTTTTTCCAACATAAAAACAAGCTCCTGATTGTTGAGGCTTAGTACCAAGCCCATTAAAAAATGGAAAATGCACTAGAGGCACAGGAACTTTCAGCACAGCTGGTCTAATGTAAAAACAAAGTGTGTAATTGTTGGCGATTAACAAAATTGTGCCTTGAAGAATTGCTAATTCATCCAAAGCTCAACTCTGAGCAAGGACTGACTACTTAATGATTTTCATTTTTCCAAAGACTGTCATACCACAAAGAAGTTGCTAAGAATTTGGCTTCTTAAGCAATGGCTTCAGGGCTGGATTTCTCCCCGCGATACAATAAAAGTGAACTTCTTGATCATCCCCTGCTTCTCTGCTTCCTTCAAAGACTGTCTGCACCTTTGAAAGAGCAGTGACAGAAAGAAGAGTGGCACTGAAATTTTGGTTAAGTAGGACAGCATAAACCTCAGTTCCATCTTCACCTTCAGAGAAAGCTGCCGGGTAGGAAACCAGAAGGGAATTTCTAACGAATTGTTATGGGAGACCACCAGAGTCCAATCCCCTGGGAGCAGGCAGGCACCTGTGACATGGTGCAAGACAAGGACAGGACCAAGGGAAATATTTAATGGCAGGTGTCTCCTCCCACAGAGGAGGGTGAAGCCCACCACCCTTCTGAGTGGCAGCGACATTCCTGCCTGCAATACCTCTCAGTCACACCACACCCAAGTGCAAGGGTGGCTGCCAACAGCAAATTAGCAGGGCCTCTAATTTGTTGCTTTTTCAGTATCAAATTCCTTTTCATTGCCAGAGTGCTGTATAAACCCAGAATAAACTTGCTTTCATCTAACTCATGCATGTTACTCTGCACCTCACTTCATTTTTAAGGTGCCTACAGACAACCTGCTTCCTATGGATTTCCTACAGCAGCATCGTGAGTGGGAGGAGGGATCACACATTAACCCTTCTAATAATTTTTATATTTAGCAACCAAAATCAGAGTCCAAACCAGAGGACTGCATTAGCTCACATGATTTAACATAGGGACAAAATTAATTACTTTTTTTTTCCCCCAGGCTGAGTTTCAGCAGAATGCCTGCCAAGAAAGATGATGCTCAGAGATAGGCCTTTCAGAAGACATCCAGGCCAAGGCCAATGGGAGGGAAATAATTTCCTCGAGATCAAGAAAACAAAAATCCAACCAGAGCAAGTGCTCTTCTCCCATCTCCTGCACATTCACAGGATTAGGGAAGATTACCAGGAGCATCAAGCCCGAGCTACTGCATCAGCTGGAGTGCAGAGTTTCACAGACAGGCTCCAAACTGAGTAACTTGTCTACGTGAATTTTTAATGATATTTTGATTGCAAACATATGCCGTGGCTGGGCTTGCTCCAGCTCCCAGCTGAAGTCAGCTGGTGCCTGTCAGGGTGCAGCTCTGTGTCACGCTTCGTTCACTTCAGTGGGGGACTCCAGCCAAGGCAGGTAGTCCTGGTTTCCTTGCCCTGTGCAGCATTCCCTGGGTCAGATCTG
The DNA here is from genome assembly GCA_013397295.1 of Polioptila caerulea. Classification (NCBI taxonomy): domain Eukaryota; kingdom Metazoa; phylum Chordata; class Aves; order Passeriformes; family Certhiidae; genus Polioptila; species Polioptila caerulea. The sequence goes on from VYXF01011140.1 coordinate 32,694, forward strand.
CTCCTAGATCAGACACTGGGGGCAGTCTGTATCCACAAGGCTCCACAAAACACTGCCACAAATGCAAAGTTACCAGGGCTCCCTCTCCACTGTGCAGGGGCTTGACCCTGCAGGAGCATCCACCACCCACCCCAGGAGTTATCACCTACCTAAGCGTGCCCCAGTGCAAAGAATATCAGGAGCTTTAGAAGTCAGGAATTAAGAAATGAGCCAAGGGCAACAATCAATGCTCGTTGTTCAGCTTTTGCACCTTTGACCATTCCATTTCCAACACAGGCATCCTGCACTCATCACTGTGCTTTTCCCCCTAAAGAGCCAGCTTTTCAATACATTTTAAGACATCAAGGAACAAAAGCAACCTGAGGTGATTTAACACAGGGAGTGCTATCAGCAGAAGCATTTCCTTAAAGCAAATGTCCTCTGCATTCACCCAGGAATGCACCCATTACTTCTTACTCTGATTAAGTGTAAAATGTTTGGAATGTGGGGGCAAAATACAAACAGGACAAAAATACAGCTTCTGCCAGGTACCTGAGCCCCCCAAATTTTCTGTAAGCAGAATAACAACTGACAGCAGTGGAAGAAGTGAGGAATCTCAACAAGCCTGAAGCAGAAACCCTTGCTTGCTATTTCAAAGGAGCTTAAGAGGAAAAAATAACAACTCCCATTGAAACGTCACAGAAATTAGGTGTCTAACTACTTTAGGTGCCTGTGAAAACCCTGCCTTATTACCTTTCTTTTTCTTTTCTTCTCTTGTGGCTGTGATATTCCAAAAATAAACACCCTGAGACACTGAAATGCAAAGCTAGATTGCAAGAGAACACATCACACTTCTGATGAGCAGGAAACCCCCCCCCACTCTTATTGTTTTTACAATTTTTAGTCTCTTCCCAGGGAACAGTTGATATTTGTGACAGCTTTGGCTGCAGCTTCTAGCAGCTGTGGAGTATGAATCACATTAAATACACTGGTGGGTCCTGCACAGTCATTCTGGCACCACTTCCATTTCACACAATGCCTTCAGTTTTTCTAGGTAACCTCAATCATTTATCAATCATTCACCAATGCCAATAAATCAAAGGGTCTGGGGACCCTTAAACATAAAAATAAGGAACTGTAAAAAAATATTACTACAGCAATTAAAGACTCAAATAGTAATAAACTCTACTTGCATTGCACTTTTAGAAAGCCCCACTGAAATTAAACAAACATCCAATATCAACAATATGAAAGGGGCTTTTTCTTCTAGTTTATAATAGCTATGGGTTTATCGAGAGCAGAGGAAAATTAGGGTTATTTTTATAGATCATGGAGACTAAAATATAAGAAATGGAGGAGGGGAAACAAAGTAGAGAAAAGCAAAATAGTGATTTGATTTTTTTTTTTCCAGAGATGAAAAGAACATGTACAAGAATTTACAAAATAAAAGTGAATCTTTATCCACAAAGTGAAATCTTTGGTTTGGACCAAGACTCTATGGTTAACAAATCTATTTTGAGTCAACCTCACAGCTGGGTCTTTTAAAGAAAGTTTTCTATTTTAATACATAAACTTCTTTTTTGTTGTTTTCCTCAAAAGGCTTTTCTATTTTCCAGAAAACTATTTTTTTTTTTACTGCCACCCAAGATGAGGGGGAAAACGGTTTCCATCATTGAAGAAAAGAAAAAGAAAATGACAAACATGAGAGAGATGGGTGAAAACACAATCATGAACAGACTTAGAGATTGCCTTAATAAAGATTGCTGCTCAAAGCCCTAATGAGAAAGGGGCATTTCTCTTTGGAAGGGGTGATGTGCTCCAACTGCTGGGACAGTCTAGCACTGCATTTACTGTAAGAACCTGACCATTAATTTCCACTAAAACCACACAGCAACACCGGTGTCACAGTATTCCCATCTCCCCTCTCAAGGGGATGGCAGCCTGGGACTGCACACAGTTTTTCCACCAGGAAGCTTTTGGAAGTGTGCCATGAAATGGGCCTGGCTCTCACTGCTGGGGCAGGGCTCTTCTGGGCTTCTGTGTTCCACCCATGAGCTGAGGGCAAACACCTGTTGTGAAGAGGAGCTTTTTATGACAGTAAAAATTCTATGGGGGACCCAAGTGCTTGGATTAATGTCTTTCTTTAAAATTAGCAGTCCCCCAGTGCTGTTGGTTTGGGTTGGCTTTTGCTACTTGCCCACCACAACTACTGCCAACCCAAAAGGGCTACTGCCTCAAACTAAACAATAAATGCTTTTACCCTTTTTTCTTCTCCCCTGATCTCTTTTGCCAGAGGTTTTTTGACATCCACCTTTAAGGAAGGCCACCCTTCCCTGGCTCTCTGCACTAAGGCTACAAGAGCCAGAGGTGGCTGCACCAGCAGCCAGACCTGAGGAGATGTGGAGAGCCCCATCTGGGAGCCCCTCTGATGGACCCCAGGTCAGGGCTGTCATGGAACCACAGAAGGCAGATCATGGGCTGGAAGGGACCCTGAGAGATCATCTAGTTCCAAACTCCCTGCCATGGGCAGAGATACCTCCCAGGACACCAGGTCATTCAAAGCCTCATCCAACCTGGCCTGGAGCACTTTCAGATGTGCCTCTCAAACATTTTTCTGGTCCAAAGTAATGCATTTATGGTTTCTTACATTTAGCAATCACCTCCAAAGTGTGCTTATTGAAAAAAAAAATCATACATATTGATTTCATCTGAAGGAATAATGCTGGAGATTGAAGGAGGTTTGGCCTGGAGGCTGTCCCTAGCTGGGTTTCTGGGACTAGTGGAAATTTCCTTCATGCTTTTTTTGCAACAGTATTCTCTTTCAGTAGTTTCCTCTCTGCTACAAAGTGTGCTTTTATTATATCTGTGTTGAGCCAGTTCCAATGACGCACCTAAAATAGATGAAACTACCCCAGTGTGCTTTCCTGTGTCCCAACACCAAGCTGTGCTGTCTGCAGCAGTGCTGGCACCAAGGCCAGGCATTCAGCAAAGCCTTTACCTGTGCCAAGCACAGGTACTGCCAATGTGGCCGCCAGGACAGGGCCAATAAATCCAAACACACTGTGCATCTCTTATCTATGCTCCCTCTGTGCTCAGAAATTCAGGGACTTCTTTCCCCACACGAGCCACCACCCATCTCCAAGCACCTCCACCTTTCACAGCCCAGGCAAGCTGCAAATCTACAGGAGTCTAACAGACTCAGCACAAAGCTTTGGAGAAGCTGCAAAACTAAAGGAGTCCTTGGGAAATAAGCTGTAGGCTTTGAAGATGGCTGCAAGGAAGCAGAAGTGGGGATGATGACCTTGACTCAGCCACTCCAGCAGAGCTCTGGCTGGGGAGGCTGCACTGAGCGTGCAGGGTGGCCAGCTGCCTGCCAGCTCCTCACATTTCATAAATTAGCACAGAGAAGGAAGGCAAGATTGGGCTGGTAGACACTCAATATCTACAGACCTCAATATGAAGGTGCATAAACAGCAATGTTTGAGTCTGACTCATTGTGTCCTTACTACGTTGCTGGTTGCTTGGAGACTGACTGAAGGCATACAGCAAAGATGCTGGCTTGGGAATCGCTACCCTGCCTTATTTTCTTTTTCTCTGTGCACATAATTTTCCTTTAAAGGCTTGCCTTGCCTCTGCAGATTGCTTGAGTCCCTTTGCCACTGTGGAAAACTACAGCAGGGTGTCTGGGAACACTGTTGGTGTTGTTCCATGCTCACCTCCCAGCCCCGGCTCCGCGCGCCGCAGGCGGAAAGAAAGCCAGTCTTTATTCCTCCACAGGCTGGCCTGGATGCTAAATTTTACCTTAAGCCAAAGCAGTCACAGATTGCTCATTGAGAGACATTCCCACACACTTCCAACAGGTTACCCTGAAATCCTCAAACTTCCTTAGCCAGGAATAAATTCCTACAAATCCAAGAAAGCGGTGGAAATGCAATGGGAAACTTGAGCACGTTCCACTTCTTGATGGGCATGGCACAACTGAGCTGGGATGGTTAATGTGAAAATCTTGCTTGGCTCTTTCCTTACACTAAACTGAGCAGAGAGGAGACAATTATTCGTAATTTAACAAGTGCTGAAATTTAATGCCTGTCGTATCTTGAGTGCTAACAGTATCACACTTCAAAGCGTGAGCCTGTAAAATATAAGCTGGACTTTTAGGACACTGTTAAATTATATGGGCTAGAGTCTGCTTTAGGATAAAAGTAGGGATTGTGTGTCCACTGCCAACAGCTCTCTATCTCATGTATTCTTAATAGCTGGAAACCAAGCAACATGAAGTGGTATAGGGTAATGAATGACCTCTTACTTCTCTGTTTTAACAGGTCTTCATTCCTCTAATCAATCTCATCATTCACACCAGGAGAATCAGCTAAAAGCTCTTTAAAAATACATAGGTGCACTCAGGGCACCTCCTGTAGATCTTTCTGAAAAGACCATTTCTGTAAATAAATGATTAAAAAGGAAGCAGAAGCGAGGAGGCTTTGGTGGGAATTTCAAAAGTGTAAAGGTTTCCTCTCTGGAGGCCAGAGGGCAAAGGGAGGCAGGCCAGCCTCCAAGCCTTGGGCTTCTCTGACCTCAGAGCTGCTCTAGAGGATGTCAACTGATTTTTGCTGGAAGTAAGAAAAAAGTGGCAATGAGTTACTTGGAATTTCAGGAAAGAAAAAAAATTCTAGCAACAGTGGAGGAAGGAGCCTTACAGAGTCTACAGTCCATTCAATGTGAATGAAATGCCCTGTCCAGACTGCAGGGGCACATTGTACTTGCAGGTGGGACCATGTGTGTGGCAAGACAAGGGGTTTTGGGAACACTCATGTGAGCTTTGGGTCCTGCTCTGAGGGCTCAGATGCAGCAGCACATCACTGCCACCTGAGCCACCCTGTGTCCCCAGGGCACTGAGGTGGCACAGCTGGGCACCACACTGCTCCAATGAGGCATGACAAGTGTGAATCAGTTCAGATAAACTGGTCCCTGCGTTTCTCTCCTTGCCCTACAGGTGCTCCCAGCAATTCAGTTTGGGAAGGCTGACATGTGCTTGGTCAGTAGACAACTAAAGTGAGCACAGCAGGATGCAGAGGCTGCTCAAAGCCATGGCAGTCCCATGGGGCTGGGGCCGTGGTGCTTTGATGGCAGCAGGCACAATCCGAATGGTCCAGCAGGATCAGCTCCTCCTCCCTCTGCAGAGACATAACCTCAAAGGAAGGCAAAACCTCTTCCAGACATGTTTTTTAACTCACTGTCTTAATTGTCAGCAGAGAAAAACCAAAGCTTTCTGCAAGATTAAATAGCTGTTAACAAAAAAATGGGGGGAAAACCCTTAACCAAAACGTGGCTTTTACAAAAAAAAAACCCAAAAAAAACCCACCAAACCTGTATAAAGGCGTGCAAGTTAGTCACATGCTGAATGGCAGGGTGGCCACAGAAAGCCTTTTAAGGTGGGCTGAAAAGTGAAATGTGCAAAAATCAAGTGAACCTAACACTGATGCTGATAGTGATAATTCAGGGTATTTTTCTCAAATGGATCCAGTTACAGTTTGGCTCAGGGACAAGACAAAACAAAGGATGAAGTGATTCTTTAATACCCACATTTGTCCTCCATATTCACCCAACGTGAAGTTCTCAATCTCTGCTCTGAAAAAACCCATAAAATCAGACCAAAAATGTGTGTAATTGTCCAAAATTTCATCAAAGAGGTATGCCAAAGGAAAAAAAAAAGGAGTACAGAAGGGTAATCTGGGCAGGCTTCCCTGTGCAGGCTGCTCCCCACAGCTAATGCTGGTTTTGAATAGGGTCTCTCATTGCATTTCTCCATGGTAGTGGAAGCCAGACAGCCAGCTAGTGTATTCTATAATAAATAAACAAACATCCCCCTTACCCCCAAACACATGTAAAAGATGGGATTTAAATCACTGCGATTTACTCAGCTCTGAAAGGGAGTAATTTTTCACCAGACTGCAGAAAACCCCACTGCAATGGAGGGACTAGGGTTGAGATTTTCAGAAGAAACGGAAGGAGTTCAAGTACCCAATTTCTACAGAATTTCAAGGTAATTTGGCCATGGAGCTCCTTTGTGCACCTTTCCCTGAGAACTCTGCTTATACTCAAAGTTAGAATTTTACTAACTTGAAAAGAAGGAACTGAGTAATAATGTTACAAGCTGCTTTTAAAAGAGCAGTTGACAGAGGGTTTGCTTTTTCCTCCCTGTGACTGTACAGTTACAGAAAGGCTAAAGCAGCTCTCTGGACATCATATGGGGGAAAAAAAAATAGAAAGGGTAAAATTCCTTATTCTACTGCTAGCTTTTTGTACACACTTGGGCAGCCAGTTGGAAATTTGTAAAGATTTCTGTGTCCAGCAATGCATTTTCAAAAGTGCTTAGATTCTTTGGATTTCAAACAAGGACAATGAGGCAGTTTTAAACTCCCCTAAATTAAAAGTTGGACAGGATTTGCAAACGCTCTGTTGATAAGAGCAAGGATTGCTCTTTACAGCTGGAACTTTCTAAACAAATAATACCAAAGCTCTTTATACACAAGAATGATTAAGGACGAGGAATATGTCTGTTACATATGTCTGTTCATTATTTGCTGATAGCTCAAATTTGAAAAAGCATGTAAGCACTCCAGGAGGGGGGCCAAGGTAATATTTCATCATGGCAAGACTGAGAGGACTCCCAGGACCTCCTCAGGCTTCCTCTGTGCTGTCCAAGGGCTGTACATGGGGCAGACCCTCCTCAGCAGCCAGACTGCTGGCTCATTCTGCCAGAATCTCATCCAAGTCCCAGACAAACAACTCCTCCTGCATTCACACAGGGAAACATGGGTGGTTTCTTCCTGCCTAGTGCAGCACTGAAGCCACACACGTCAGGAAGGCTGATCCTGTGTGCTGTCTCTTGCCTAAGTGGGCCTTGATGAAATTACCCCTTAGGCCTCAGTAAAAAATTGAGTAGCCCATGTAAATTCAAAGAGGAAAGCGTAGAAGTAATTCCATCTTCATGCAAATTTCTACCTCCCTTTCCTGCCTCAAGGCAAACAATCAAATGCAACGAAAGGAAATAGAAAAGTCACGCAAGAAGCTTCAAATGGCCTTGACTTCCTTCATGCAACTCTCTTTGTTTCATTATTCCTCATTTCTGACATAAAGCTCATACAAATGAGGGGGAGAAACAGAGAAAAGACACCACTGAGCATCCAGGAGCAGTCAGACTGGACATAAACCAACCAAACTCACATGTAAGACCCCAACTCAGAAGAACCTTCACGAAGTATTCAATGGCAGATGCTTATGCCCTGGGCATGTACACATGCACCATGGAGGACACAAAAATCCCCAGGACATTTTGCAGAGCTGTATTACCTTGTGTTTGCCTTGACCCATACACAGGAGGTGCAATATGCAGCGTGCAAAGCTGCCCTCCCACACCTTAGGGCAGATCCCAGCTCTGAGAGGCTTCACAGCATGTCTGGGTGGCATCAGCACACTCACAGAGGGTTTCACACAACTGCAGGGCAAGATCAACAAGGCACCTGCTGGAGAAGGCTTCTGCCAATTTGCACTGGCTAAAAAGGCAATTGCTCTTCGTTAGAACCAACCCCAGCTTCCACAAACCTTCACAGTTCCTTCACTGAGCTGTGCTGTACCCTCAGTGAATTGGCCCCTGAGGATTTGATCCTGAATGCAGCACAGACCTTCAATCAAATTCCCCTTATGTGCCGAACCAGAAGCTTGCCAAGCAGTAGGAACACTGAAGCATTAAATAAAGAACATTTTCAGCAGTCAAGGCCAAGGTTAAAAGCATAAGGAACGTGAAGAGTTGTTTTTGCAGTGAATTTATTGTATAGGCAAAGTAATAAACCATTTGCATTTGAAGGATCTATAGCATAATGATGTAGATTAGTAGCGCTTCTGTTGATTTATTTTTTTTTAATGTAATTTTTTTTTTACACAAGGAAACTCAGTTGTTTTCTACAGGGCTTTGCTCATACTCTTTCACTCTTTCTGTGGCATTTGGGTGAATGCAGTTGTATGCTTGCAGTGGTTGGCTCAGAGCAAGCCCTTTTTCCCAAACCTCCAGCATTCCTGAAGGAAGGATATCAGTTGACTGTAGTTTTACAGTAATCTTTCTGAAGTACAATTTCTCTAGTAAACTACTTAAAAAAAAACCAAAAGCTTTTAATTTTTAGATCAGGCTGAACAAGGCTTCTCTTTTTTTCTGGATACAAGCACACACAGGCTCTGGTACAGCCACTCAGGAGCAGGAGGCCCTATCTGCAGATGTCTGCATACCTGGGGTTCCACCAGCAACTACTCAGGCTTGCAAATTAAAAACCTGTCTAAAAACCTGACACTATTCATGCACTCAAATGCTTTTAAGACTATGGGTTTGATCCAAAAGTCCATTAAGGCAAATGGAAAGACGAATTGATTTTCCACTGACTTTGTATTAGATGCTAAACTTGCAGCCAGGTCTAAAGACCATCTCATTCCCTCAGCATTTAAGCCAAACCTATTCAAAGCCTCAATTTACAAATCCTGGCATTATAATGGGGCATTCAAATGTGGCTAGCAGATTCCCCAAATTAGCTCTTTGGTCTGTAAAATATGCATTAAGCATACCTTGGTGCCAATATAAACACCCAGCTGCAGGGATTTCTAAAAAAATCTCATTATATTTGGGCTCAACAAAAATAGGTTACCACTTGTGACTATTAAAGTGTGAGGGAACCAGAGGAATGAATGAGAAGGCAAAGCTGAGTGACCTCACTCAAATTCCTCTCTATCTGCTGCTTTCTGCTTGCAAAGCTTGCCTGGCAAGGTGAGGATGGCTGAGCTTGCCAGAAGACAAGGCACAGGAAGCTGGGAATTCTTTGGTTAAGGTATGCAAGAGGTGATCAAAAATCTGGCACTCTGAAACCAGGAAAAGATGAAGATGTTTTGCAAGGTGACAAATGGTACTGAGAGATATGAAAGTGATTGGATTTAAAATCAGAGCACTTGAGCAGAGCAAGTGCTGAGTTGCTTGTGGCTGACAAAGCTGCCAAGTCCCAAAGGCTTCCTTCCACCTGAGGACTGACTCAAAGGCCAGTCAAGCTTCACTGTGGCAGTCCCTGTCCAGGCCAGGGGCTGGAATTAGTTGGTCTTGAATGTCCTTTCCAACCCTGGCCATTGTATGATTCTGAGTCTAACCAAAAACATTTCTCTGTTCCCCAAAACAGCAGGGTGATTTTGACCCCTCTGCCCATTTGCAGTGTTGAGCCATGTGCTCTTTGAGGCAAAAGCCACTTCAAAAAACATCTGAAAAGATGTGGAAAGCAAAAGACTTAAAGGCAAAGAAGAGCCACTAAGTTTTCCTACCTTACAAAAAACAGAAAGTACACGTTAAAATTTACAGTTAATAAACAGCATGAAAACTCTCTACCAAAACTGCTTTGATAGAGCCAAAACTGGTCTACCATTTCCTGTAGCCTTTTCTAAATACACAAAAATCAAAATTTAATGAAAGTCCGAGGCTGCCAAGTTTCCAAACTTGAGCAAACAATACCAGGTCAAGAGAGCATCCGATCCCAAACACTCCTATTCCTCCTCTGCCTGAGAGGTTCCTGTGTAACAAAAAACTCCTCTTTATTTGAGACAGCTCTCCTCCACCAGCACATCACTAAGGACTTTCATGAGATACTTCCTTATCAGCTCTGTGTTTACCACCAGCCATTGATGTCCTAAGGAGCCCCAGCATGTGCTGTGAGCTGCTGCAAGGAAGTCACTGCTGGAGCTCTGAATGGAGCCTTTAAAACACTGTTGACTGCAGCAGGAGATGGAGACAGACTCCCTGATCATGGAGTTCATTCCCTGAGAGTGCACAATGCACTGTCTGTGCCAGGAGCTGTGACTCAAATTCAATGATGTTAGACTTCTCCCAGCAGGAGGAAACAGGGACTCATCTCCCAGTGGTGTTTTAGGGTATACCTGGATCTCACCTCTATTTTTCTGCAGTGTGTTGTGACCTAGGTTCTGAAAAAAAATTCTTTAAAAAGTGGTTGTTGCAAGAGAGCAAAGCAAAGAAGCCAGCATCCCTCTGTGCTGGGCTTATGGGCCCCGGTGGGCAGAGCTCTGAACAAGAAAAATGCTGTAATGACATCTTCACTACTGTTTCCTATCAAACATTCCCCCCAGCTGATGTTGTTTTTCAATTTACTAACGTAGACGGTGGGGGAAAAACCCAGTGCTGAGTAAAACAGGAATCTCAGTCTCTTTTCACTCTCTCACATCCTCCATATTCCCTTTGGAACAAATTATATGGAAATAGTCAAATACTCATTGTATTGATACTGGGAAGTGAGAAGATACGTCAGAGAGGGCCCTTGCCAGGCAGAAATCCCAAAAGACACATGAGTAGCAAATGCTTCCATGCTGCTGACAAACCCCTCTGACAATTTTTCCAGCGTGTTGCTGAATGCATGATGGGGATACAGTGCCTGCTGTTACACTCAGCCCTCCCTGTTAACACATCCACACCAGTGCTGCACTTCATCGTGCACTGGGTGACTGAAAATTCCCAAATACAGTAGGACCTGAAGGGACTAATGCCACTAACTTCCACAGCCTCCAGCAGCTTAACTACAAACTACCCTCACAGTAATTTCCATTTTATTTAACAGACTCTTTCTCACGTGTCAAAGGGGCAACTTCCAAGGCTTTGCATGAGTGATTTGGACATCCAGCAATCCATTTTAGAAGGTGCCTGGCATACCCTGTTGAAATTTGTTTTGTCAGAATATAGTTTTCTCTTCCCCACATAAATTACAGCTGTTCTGAATGATCTCAGTCATGGGTATATCTACAACACATTCTCTGCTGCCAGGCAGAATAAATTGACCAGCTCTGTGATTGACTATTACCATCACCCAAATGTGAAGTTGCTGCATGGATCATGGTGCTGTGCTTTACTTGCTGTATATATTTTCCCTTCCAGGGCTGAAAACACGAAGGCTTGCAAACACACAGCTCTGTCTTTCACTGTCTGAGAGCTGTGTCGGGCTGAGGATTTTTAGTTGGCTCTTTGTTTTTAACAAAACCCCAAACATTACTGATGAAAACCGAAATACCTTTGCAAAAATTTATTTTCAGTCGGATAGCCATTTTTTCCTTGAATGCAGAGGTGGCCTGAGTGATAGCAGTGTAATAAAGAACCAAGGAGGGATCTAAATGCTAGACCTGCTTCAGTACATAAATCACCATTAAACTGTGCTGGTTCTGGGGAAATTGGTTTTAACAGCACATTTCAGCACAGACATAATAAAAAAGGATATTTTTCCATCGCTGTTGGGTTGTGCAGGCTGAAGAGGGATTTAGGGTTTCATCCAGGAGACTTTGCTCTCTCCTTGAGGCTGTGGGATGAACAAGCAGCCACTTGTTTCAGTGCTATCATGTGGGGTGGTCTTGCAATTATCATAAAGCCCCTGACTTTGGTGGCTCCCAGTGTACATCAGGTACAAACAACAGAAAGAGAATCCCTTAATGAATCCAAATCTAGGCTTAGGACTGAGGTCTGAACTTCCCAGCTGCTTTGTATGCAGGTATTCACCCTGCAGTCACACAAGCCAGACACAGGAGATAGGGTTACAGGACACTGACTCTAACCTGGGCTCATTTGCAGACACCCTTGTCTTTTCCCTTTGCCTCCTGAGGTATCCCACAGAGAATGAGACCATGAGAGTTGTCTTTAGCCCTTGCAGAGTATTCTAATCAGATGTCAAAGTAGGAAGGAAAACTATTAAAATATTTTTAGTTAGATTCATGCAAAATTCGGTTTTGCTCATTTAGGAGATTCCTAACTAAGACACACTAGAACAGTTATGGGGGTTTTAAAAGAATATTCCAACAATGTAAGCATTTGAAAAAAAATGGATTTTTTTAAAGCAAATTTGTCATTTTTTCATGGAGGCCTAATGACATGAACAGTTCTTGTAAGCCTCTTGCAGTGCAGTCTCCTAAGTCTCTGGAATATATTATCAATAACAAGTTTGTCTAGGCCTGGTAAGGAAAAAAACACATCAAAACACTACATCTGTATGTTCACTTCTCAACATTATTTTCTGAAAAACAAACAGGCCAGGAAGTTAGGCAGTACAAACTAGAGAGACAGTTTTTGAATACTTTGAGAGATTTTAGAGAAAATAAAATGTCACCTCCAGACCTTCAGCTTGCATCCATTATTCTCCCAAATACCTGAGATATTCTCTGAGTGAACCTCCATCACTTCCACTGTCAGCAGCAGACAATCCATGTGTAGGGCTGTCCAGTCTGTCACTTCAAATACATGCACTGTATTTTTACTGTCTTGCAGTAAAGTCCACCCCTGAATTTAACAAGAATGACTTCTATTGACGTTAATGCAGTTTTAAATCAAGCCCTGCTTCTTATCATCAGCTGCATATTACCTGTTTAATCCTTTAAGTGTCTCATTTTGCAAAGTGCCAGCAATCTCTAGAGAGGTGTGGGCCAGCTCACAGCTTGTCTCTTTATTCTTTAACAACTGCATCACATACAAAATATGTCTTACAAGAAATAATAGATTAATAACAGGACTCGTGTGCTTTATCAGTCTCCCAAGCTTTTATGTTCCAAGAAACATTCAGCTAAACCCAGTGGGTTTAATACTGAAGGCTTTAAACAAGCCCAACTCCTTTTCAAATCCACGGCTAAATAGCACCCAGCCCACAGTGAACAGATCATGAATTAAAGATTATTCTTCAGGAAAGCAACAGATGAGTCAACTTTCCTAGTAATTTAGGGTGTTCCTTCAGAGAGGGCTGCTGTCAAGTATGGAAATGACACTGAACAGGAAAATGGCTTTCAGAGAACTCTCAGGAAATTTCTACTGAAAATCCTCAGCAGACTGCACCAAAGCCAACATCTACCTGCAGGAAGGATAGGGCTCATCTCTGCATAGAAATCCAGCAAGACTCTTTTTCCAGATTTCATTGAGCAGAGCTACAGCACAGCTCTGCTGAAAGGTGGAAAAGCCAAGGCCAGCCCTGGTGGGTACCGAGCTCAGCCTTGTTACTGGGTTGCAGTTCTTGTAGGCACATTTACTGGGGACATGGCAAGGGACAGGGTAAAGACAAGCTAGCCCCCAGCTGACTACACTTCAGTGTGTCCTTCAAGGTCTGTCACAGCTCCAGCCATCATTAGCACAGAAAATATTAAGAGAGCTATTGAATCTACCAAAATCATGACTGTTTGCCATACAGACACATAAAAAAGCCACCAGCTGGTCTCTCTCAGCTTTCAAGGGATCATCTTTACAAAATTCAGAATGCCAAAGAATGCTGCTAATTAAGAGCTGCAGGCAGGCTGCCCCTCTGGAGGGTTAACTCACAGACTCTCCTCAGATACCTTTCACATTGAGAAGAGCAGGTGTTGGTCCAAGTTTTTACCAATCTCCTTACCAGAAGCTACAGGTTCTATAATGGTTCTTTACTTTTTAATTTATTTTTTTTTGCCTCAAAAGGGTGAGATGAGCATGGCCCTGGGGACAGACACCCACCTACAGCTCTGCACAGCCCCGTGCAGCAAAGCCACGAGCACCAAGCTCCGCTTCTGCCTCCACGCAGCAACAAGAGGTGCCACATTCTTCTCCTCTGCCAGATGTGGCATTTGTTGCCAGCCACTCTAATTATGTTTCCAGACATAGAAAACCACTAACAGATTTGTTAAGAAGTTAGCAGGGATATTCACACTGTAATTTAACAGGAAGATAACGACTGCATTTTCTCACTGCACGGAGTGCACCTTGCCTTTCCACACCACGGATCTACTAAGCTACCTTCAAATAAATTTCATTTATTATGCCTTCATACAAATCCCATTACTTGCTCAACAAACAGTTTTGTTTTCCTGTCTGGGCAACCCTCCAAACACAGGCTGCTGTGTATGCTGTTGTAATTACTGATACACTGTATAAGAAACTACGGCGTGTTTCTGACAGACTAATTAAAGGGGAAGAACAGCCTTCCCGAGACCTTGATTCAATTGTTATTCTCCCCTTGGCTTCCCCTGTGATCTCCACCACGCCATGTAATCTCTCTACACCTCATTTCCCCACCTGTGAAGCAGGGATGGGAAGCTCTCATCAGCCTTGCCTACTTAGGAGATGAGATCTTCACACCAGGGGCCACGTTCCCAGCTAACACCTGTAATATCCTCGTGGTTTAACCGAGACATGGCCAAGCCTTCCAAGTTTTGGTCCCATTTAAGTCCCTAAATGGAATCCCCCTGGCTGTCAGGCCCCAGGGGCTGCTGCCACTCCCCCAGCCCAGGAGGGTGTCAGCAGCCTGGCAGTGAGTGCAAAGCTCAGCTTGGGAGGCTCCTAAACAAGTGTTAAATGCATGAGTAGAAAAGTAAAAACATCCTCTTCTTCGAGTCCGTGTTTTAGACTAAATCATAAATTTTCCACAGCTCAGCAGTCATCTGGTTTTCTTGCACAGCAACACTGAGAGGCAATGTTATCCTCACTGGGAGACCCAGGAGGGAAAAGAGGAGGGGTTTAAAAACCTCATTACAGAAATTCCTCTGGGTTTTGGAACATCTTTGTGCAAATTAGAAGGAAACAGCTGTCATTTGAAACCAAACGTCATGTGGACTTGCATTAAATATTTCATGCAAATATAAAGTTTGGAGGAACAGTTAAGAGTTGAAGTATCAAAGCTGCCTCCAACACCACTTGTCTCAATCTACCAGAGTTTCATTGCTGATTCATTAGAGCAACAAAGCTTTTCTTGACTAAGCACAATTATTTACCCAATTTGCACCTCTTAAACCCTATTGTACATAATATTAACAATAATTATTATTATAATTTAGTGGACATATAATACTATTCAATTTCAGAACTAGAAGAAAGACCTTATCTTCTCAGAAGCAGCAGGAGATGGGCAAATATTAACAAAAGCAGAGGTCAAATTCTGTCTCAAGTGTCATGTGGAGAACATTCAGTACTGTTATGTCTATTTAATCAGCTAAGTATATGACCTTTTGATCTTAATACTTTCATCATCCATCTGAATAAGCTCTCAATGTTTGCTTAATATAATTTTATTTTACATGGATTGATTGTGCTAAAGAAGCACACAGGCTATGCTGGGGAGTCTAATATTCTCTATTCTCTCCTCAGGTGTAGAGGAGATGAAGATTGCTGTTGATATAGAGTAGAAAGGGAAATAGGATGAGGCAAAAGAGAACAGTGACATTATACAGGCTAAATGCTGTCTAGAGATCTGTAGGTTAATCTAAGCTTTATTAAGAGGTAGATGAAGTGAAATCCCACTAAGTGGGATCCTGACTTAAAAGGATAATTTTTTCTGAAATAGATTAAGACACTAAAAAAAATAATTTTTTTTCCCCAACACAGTATCAGTATTTTTTATCAATCTTATAACAATTTATATCAATTTATATGATATAAATAATTTATATGATTTATATCAGTATTTTTTATCAATCTTATAACCAGGCAGTATGCTATCTGGACAGCACAAAGACCAAACAAATTAGAGACTATGTGGAGAGCACATTTGAAAGAGCTTTTGCAGCTCCTAATAAGCCAAAGGGGAAGTACATTCAGTAATGGGGTTTCCAAACAGGATATCCATAATCCTGACAAATGTGGAATCGGGAGTCCCCTGGAGCAGCTCAGAGACTGTGGCTGTGGCAGGTAAAGCACTCCAGCCATAATGAGCTGTGCTACACTGATCCTTGCCTAAGAAGATGTCTGTTTTTTACCCTCAAGCTGTCTTTTTTTCCTCCTACACTTCCAGCTTGAATAATACCAACTTACTCTGCCCATCTTCAACCAGGTGCAGCCTCACTGTCTTCAGCCACAGCCTGAGTGAGGAGCCTTCAGCTCCAACATCCCCTCCATGCAACCTGCCTGCTCCAGGGCTATGCCTGGGCTAATAACTGAAAACATCACCATCCTTCAGATACATCCAGTCTCAAAAGACATTTCTTTATCCTTTCCTAGCAGGCTTTTTTCACTCACCAACCTAAACAAAGCAGGAAAATATGGCAGGCTGTAAATGATGTGAAAGGGGAGCAGAGGAGTGCTCTGGAGTGCTCTGCCCCAGCCTGGCAGACAGGTCTCCCCTCTTTGCTGCTGAAGCTGCTGGAGGCATTAACAAGGTGAACAGGACACAAATGCAGTAGTAAGAAATTTACTTTGTAGTCAAAGGTTTCTGCCTCCTCAAACATCCATGCTGCCATGTGCTGATGACAGATAATACAATATCAAACCCTGCAGGTGTCACCAACACCCTCGATATTTAATGTCCTGTTTCTGGAGAAATTGGTGCCTTTAACACTTGTCTCTGGACAAATCCACATTAGTCTAATTTCTACAGAAGCAGAAAACACAAGAGGTCCAATTCTGCTTTCCCAGAAATACTTCCACTGACTTTAGGAAGCCTACAGAGCCCATGCAAAGGAGGACTAGCTCTGTTTCCATTAGAATATAAACTCAGTGTTGCAAAGAGAAATATTGTGTATGTACAATAGGAAGAATTATATCCCTCCAGGCACTGCCTGCTTTTGCTGTAAAAATCTCCTACCTTTGGAGCTTCTAGCACCAGTCATGTTATTCCACCTGCATGCTTTTCTTAGTAACAGATTTATGTAAAGCTGACGATTTGAAAGGAGGACTCCAGTGAACAAGTACAACTTACATGAAGGTTTGTCATTAAATGTTATTGCTGTTTCCTTCAGAACACTGTATAGGTTACAAATACATTTTGCTTCAGCTGTTACGCTGACAAATGAATTTTCCTTTTACACAAAGAACTGCTCAGGAGATAGCAAAGCATGATGTGCAGCTTCTGCACTGAAACTGCTCCAGGAGTCGATTCCTGCTGGTAAACACTGCAGTCTTCAGGCACAGGGTACCAGCTGAGCCCCCTGGCAAATTTAGCAGCTATCACTACCAAAGAGATTTTGACCTCAACAGCCCCATTCTTCCACCTCTTGGAATACAAAACCCTGCTGACCCAGTAGTATCAAGCGCTCTGCTGCATTGACAGAGGAGAGAGGGAGCAAGAGGCAGAGGAGAGACAGAAGATTCTGTGACACTGTAATTTCTAGGGTGGAAACAGCAGACTTACCTGTAGCTACCACTGCAACTTCTTTATATTATGAAAGCTGAGTAGGAAGAAAGTGAAAGAGCTGAAACACAATAGCTGTATGGAAACGTGCTGATAAGAAAATGACTGGCATTTCTGGGGAAGATTACTGACATTTTCACCATGCCTATTTTATCAGTCTTGAAAAGGCCTAGCATGTACCAGGCATTTAATGAATCATGCAACACATCACCTTGTGAACTGAATGCAATCAAGATCAGGCAAATGGGGATAGATTTTGATGAACGTGGCATCAGTAACACCTTACTTGATGAAAACATGCGTAGGCTCGTGCCAGAGCAGCGTGGAAACCACCCCACTAAAGGGCACTGTGCAAAGGCTGATGAAGAAAATCAAATGTGAGGGAGAAGTGAAAGTCCTTTAAAGATGAAGTTGAAAATTAAACCTTTATACTGCCAAAACTGTGAGCTCCTCTCTAAGCAACGATCCTCATTTGCAAATTACACTTTCCAGTGTTTAATACTGTGACCACTTCAAATCCTGTCAGCTCTGAGTCTCATCTACAGAAGAGTCTGTGCTACAGAAACTTACCCACTTTGTTGGAGATATTCCTAATGGTTTTTCTCCTCCTTAGCTGCAATCTTAAAACTTAGGCATTGCCTAATAAGTCTGGAAAGCTTGTTAGATAAGACATAACTTCATTAAGAAGGTTGCTAGCACACTGATCAAATCATGAGACCGGAGGCAAATTCAGATGAAGGTTTCCATGAATTTAAGGATACTCAGTTGGCCTAATTTGTTCATTCTCTCTTAAGTAAGACTTCATTTATTTCAGTCTCTTAGATCAAAACCTTTCTTCTCTATGTGTTACAAACACCTCTTGCTTTATTTATAACACTACATTAATAGCAAACACCCAGAGCTGTTTAAACACATCTGCAAAAATATGCAAATTATTTCCCAGTGCAGAATGAGATATTTTCAACCCAACCAGATATTTTATTTCCCCAGCACAGAACTGGAACAATTCTGGTCCCGTGCAAAGAAAATCAAAACAGTCAGAAAAATGAAGTGCCATTCCACCCCAAAGGGCAGTGAGCAATATGTGGGACAATCGGTGGCACTGTCTCTCTCACACTCACTCACATGCTTGCAGCCTTTTTGGTCTCTGTGGTATAATTTCATACAAATAATCAACATCTATTCAAGTGGAAATTAGATCTAAAATGCCTTAATTCCAAAAGCTAGTGCCCTAGTGCTGGAGAGGCACTTTTGAGAAGGGCACGGAGTGATTGGACAAGGGGAGGATGGTTTAAACTGAAAGAGGGTAGATTTAGAGTGAGAATTTTTTTTACAATGAGGGTGGTGAAACAGTGGAACAAATTGCTCAGAGAGGCTGTAGAGGCTCATCTCTGAAAGTGTTCAAGGCCAGGTTGTACTGGGCTCTGAGCAACCCGACCTAGGTGAAGATGTCCCTGCCCATGGCAGGGACAGAGGACTAGAGGACTTTTAAAAGTCTCTTCCAACCCAAACTCTTGTATGATTCAAAGTCACAGACCTGACATTATGTCCTTCAGGTGGAGAAACATTAGCTACAATCACCAAGCTAATGAGTAAGGGAAACCCACCAGCAGCTCTCCTTCTGCCAGTAGAGAATCTAACCCCAAAAAACAAGAGGTGCTGGTAGATGCACCTGGTCTAGTGGAAGGTGTCCCTGCCTGTGGCAGGGGGTTGAAACTAAATGATCTTTAAGGTCCCTTCCAGCCCAAACAAATCTTTGATTCTATGAAGGTTAGGTGGCTGCTTTCAGTACATTGGAGTAATGACCTCAAAAAGTTAAAGCTCAGTGCTCCAAGGACAGCACAGAGCACACTTGCACACTGGGCAAGACACTGAACCAGGAATAGAAGTGCCCACAGGAAAGTGAGAGGATGCTGATTCATTGATGTTCACACAGTACTAGAGATCCTCTGATTGAAGGCTGTACAGAAGCATAGAGAATTATTAACTACAGAGACACTAACTGTGAATTTATGAATAATGAAGAGAGCAGAGGAAGAACAACCACACAGTTCAGTTTCTCTAATCACTGCCTCTCCAACATTCACCCACACTGTCAAGATTGGCAGCTGGCAACTGCAGCTAATATCTTATGTAAAAAGGACAGAGATTTAGTAATACAGCATTCCCCATCCAAGCCTTAATTTGGCAATTTTTTCAAGCTCACTCTTGAAGCTCACACACTTGACTGTGAACTCTGCTGAGTGAAGATCTCAGCACCCAGCAGTGCACAAAGCCAGGGCAGCACAGAAGGCAGCAGAGCCCAGGAATTATGGTGAGGGGTGCAACAATCCTTAGAACACTGACTGAGAGCCTCACTCCACACAACTTGAAGAGCCTCCCAGCCAAACAGCATCCTGGTGATGCCCAGCTCTTTGATGTATTGAAGAACACATTCAAGTGTGCTCTGTGTTGCTAGAAGGGCTTTCACTGTTCGTTTTCACTTGAGATATATCACAATATTCATCTGTTGCATGCACCTAACCAGCTGGCCAAGACTCCTAAACTGGGAATGTGAGCATGGGATTTTTAAACAGCAGTAATGAAGAGGCATCTCACAAGCAGTCAACTCATCAAAAAAGGGTCAAAAGAGAGAGTTCAGGAAGCAGGCAGGAACAACACCTGATAAATGCAATTCCATCCTATATAAGACTGAAAATTACTGCACTGAAAATTATTACACAAGTACCAGAGGTTCCTTACCATTGGGGGAGGGAGACAGAACCATAAACTTTATTTATGATCATAGTGGCAATAACAGACTTCTTTTAGGTTTTATTAATCCCTTCTTAGTCCCATGTTAACAGGTAAGAATCTTATCTCTGTTCCATTTTAAACTGATTTAGAATAAATGATTCACTGCACAGTGCTCAAATGTAGGGGTACAGCTTAGAAGTCATTACTTCCAGAAGCAGCTGCCAATGATAAAACAACTATTGTACTGCTGTGACATGGGCTGACAGCATAATGCAATTTTTAGGACTTCCATTCTGGGTTTGCTAGGATGTCTGCAATAACAAGGAAAAACAACCAAGCAAGAGAAATGGTATTCTGCCAGTGTTTCTCCAAGGCTTTTATCAAAGATACAGAATTATCTATGAAGGACATGTTTTCCATATGAGCTTAGATACTAATTTATATGGCTATCAGCAGAGATCACTGCTGATCAGATCACAGTGTCTCAACTGGCAGAAGCATTAAATATTCCAGATTCAAGGAAATCATGTGTTGTTCTGGGTTTAGCCTTGAACTGGCAGTAAATGTTCAATTTTTTAATGGCGATCACTGTATATCAACTCAAATCATGAAACCACCATGAGGCTTTTATAGAAGCTAAAAATGACAATTTTCTTCCTTTGAAACATGCCTTAGTTCTGAAAAGCATTCATGCAAATACAGCACCACTCCACTTCACAAACCTGCTTATTTATACACAATGCCAAGTGATTAAAAACAAAGCCCCAGCTCCAACATCTGACTTCCTGCAGGATTTTACTGTTCACAACCCTTCAGAATCAGTCCTGATAAAAAAACGCCCAGCTTACACCTTATTTCTCCCTTTCCACCATCAAACAATCCTGTTGAGAGTATTTCAGACTCAGACAATCACTGGCACACCAAAGACAAGGAGTTGAGCCAAGCTATTGCACTGCACCTCTGAGACACTGGCAGCGAGGGCAAAAATAGACCAAGCTGGAAATTTCAGAGCCTGCACCAGCCACCCTGTGGATTTTATTTGGGCCATTGAACCTTCTTTTTCTCATTACATTTTGGAGGGGGAAAGGGGGGGTGGAAGAAAAGGAAGAGACAAAAATGTTTCCAGTTTTCAGAACCCAAATGGAGCCTCAAAACAAGAAACTCAAGAAGCCCTTCCCAGCATGAGCTGAGAGCACAGGACCCACATATTTAATGTTTTGGTGCAGCAGATATTTTATGTCAGAATTGCACTTGGAAATTCTCCACAGTGCTGGCTGCCTGGAGCATTTGCAGCAGTACCAGAAAACACACCTTCACCCCTGTACTGTACCACAGGTCAAAAATGAGCATAAGGGGGAAGCACAGGCTCCTCTCATCACTTCCAGAGCATCCCATCCAAAGATAATTTAATTCAGGGGCCCTCTTACCTTATCAAGGCAAGCAAAGGGTGGGCTTGGCTACATGAATACAGTGAGCAATATCAACACCACCAAAAGATGGGGCTGAACAAAGACAAGTGCTTGCTATCAAATTTAAAATGTGCAGATCTTAAATGGGTCTTTGATGACAAAGTGGTCCATCCCAGTCTTAAGGTCAAAAATCTAGATCTCATGTAAATCCCTGCAGCTCTGTATGTAAGATCTGAAGAAGTACAATTGATACACAGATGAAGAAGGAATGTGATATAAAAAGGACCCTGTGAGATGCTCTGGTAAAACCTTCAATGCTGAGTGGCTGCTAAATGAGGGAAAGGACACAGAAAGCAGATCAAGACCCAGGCAGAGGATTCAGTCTGGTTAAAGGATTGATAAGCTCAGTAACAAGAAAAACACATTAGCATTTCCTCACCAACCCTAACCCCTCAAAGCCTGCCCACAGCCAGGGTACTGGGAGCCACTGAGGAACAAAAGCAAAACCAGGAGACATCACTTTCTAAAACACAATTAGAAGAATTTAAACATTGCTTGGTGGAATGATGCACTGTCCTGTGTAATTGCTTGTTTGAGAAAGAGCAGGCAGTTACAGCTCACATTTTTAGCCTTGAATTATTGCCAAACTGAGTTATTTTGTGAGGTAGAACTGAATCAGCAGTTCACTTACAAAAATTAAGCCCTGGAGAAAGTGAAACAGTGAAATACTTCTGCTCATTAAAGAGACTATTGGTGCTGATAGTCAGCACACAGACACAGCCTACAAAGGTGGAGTGTTTATGTGTCCAAATCACTTTTCCTGAGATCCATCTGATATGCAAATTGGCTATTGCTTGATAGCATCTCTTAAATTTCCCTCCCCTACAGATTTACAGCCATGTCCAAATCACTGCTGTCCACCACAGGGCCACAGTGCTCAGACAACAGTACCTGACTGGGGTTCTCTGCATCAGCCCATGAACCTTGCTCTAAAATCAAGCAGTAAAGACAAAGGTTGGTTTTGCACCAGATAGTGTTAAAATTTAGGAGTCATTCAGTGGTGCACAGAAACAAACATTGTGTTTGCAGTCCCATTTGCCATGGACACATGTTCTGATCCTCCAGACACAGCATTACTTCAGTCACAGAGAATGACTGCAAGCTGATGGCTGGATACAGTTCTTGCCTGTCCCAAGGGAACAGCAACAGACACTGTAACAGATCTGACTGGGGGTTAAATCCACATCTGACAACTCCACATCCTTCAGAAAATGGAACATTTGTGTCCATACATACAAGTAAATTACTTTTGGAACATACAGAATAAAATAATTTGGGACACTTAACAGAGATAATAGCAGCTAGAGTAATTTACTTCACAAATAAAAATTGTGCATATTTCCCTCTACAGTGCAAATTCATTTCCCACTGGATATTTGCCTGAGTTGGAATATGTGCAAATTTTAGTTCCAAGACAACTACATGTTTTGGAGCTGATACTTCACAATTCATCAAAAGCAGAGACCAAAGCTTTTGATGCTTTAAAAGGCAGTGTCTCATTTTTCCAAAGAGAATTACAACATCCCTTTCTAACTTCCAGAGATACTGAACCATCAAATTTCACTTTCAATTTTGTCACAGTTGAGAAAAAGCCGTGCAAAGTAATTTGTAAGAGTTCCTAAAATTTATTTTAATTTCTTCCCTGTCTCCTTGGAGCCTCTGTGACTACTGGAGAGTAGTTTTAGAAGTGGAACATTACTGATATAAGTCGAGAATGATGCAAATTTGAGAGTAATCTTAAATCCATGCTAACAAGCCTTTATATCACACCTCAGGTGTGTACCTTTTTCTCTATCTGTTAAATGCCTGGCATCCTGAGAAGGATCCATCTTCACATGCATGCCCAACCATGCTGTTATTCCATTTAGAAATCAGAATCCCTGAGTTTAGAGCAGGAAGTAATGAAGAAAAAAAGAAACCAAACCAACACATAAAAAGGAAAAAGTGTGAAGTGGCAGAAGGCCATTATCCTAGGGAAAAATTTATGAGCATGAGTAAGATCCACCATTATTTATTCTTGCAACTCTTCCACGCTGACTGACTGTCAGGAGCCCAGCTTCATGCAGCCCTGAAGTGAACACTGTGTCAGAAAAGGGAGTCCAGAGCAGGACCTGCAGGGTCATGGACAGTTCTCTGCCCTCTCCCACCCCTGTCCCCAGTGGTCCCAGCCTGGTTGTGCTTCAAAGGTCACAGCTGAACAGGAGCAGATGCATATCCCAGAATGGAGCACACTGGATTGGAATAATGCAGTTGCTATTGTGGAAATTCCTTTCCAGTGCTATTTTTAATACCCAGTATTAAACATGCTTATGGATATTTCCATTTCCAGCACAGTTATTACTTTTCAATTGCCATTAATGTAAATGGCCAGTGCTGGTTAATGCCAAGTCATGTGATGAAATTATTTCCTTTCCCATCTGGGTTCCTGTAGTCTTAAATAAATAAAGACACCATTGGGATCACAGCTGAAAGGTTCATCCTGATCCCTACCAACAACACACAATTTTGGAAGAAATCTCTGTTTTTAGGATAAAGTACATCACAGGCATTATCCTCTCTATCCTACCTAATGCATAGTGGATAATACTACGGTTAAAAATATTAATGAAAAATGACTAATGGTAACTAAATGATTCACTT
Source organism: Polioptila caerulea (assembly GCA_013397295.1). Lineage (NCBI taxonomy): Eukaryota > Metazoa > Chordata > Aves > Passeriformes > Certhiidae > Polioptila > Polioptila caerulea. The sequence goes on from VYXF01011140.1 coordinate 56,665, forward strand.
AACTTGGCTCCCTCTGTAATGTATTCTTCATATGACAGGCATTTATTAGCTCTCACTGATGACTCCACAGACACCCTGCTATGCACAGAGTGCCTGTCTACACATTAAAACTTAATGCACAGAGCAAGAATTATTGATGTTAGCTCTGCTCTAAAAGGGCATATCAGCAGGACTTTTTTTTTTCCCCTGCCATGGCTTTATTTTCCTTAGCTACTGAATAATCACGGATTTTAAATTTTACTAGATGCTAGTGCTCAAAAATCCTCTTAATTTCACCACAACCTTATTTTCCTCCCAACTTCTGGCTTTTTGTGTGACTGTTTTTGTGTCTTTTTTTTTTTTTTTAACAGACGTATTAAAATAAGTACACATGTGACGTTTCAAGACTGAAAAAACCAGCTTGGGAATCCTAGTGCTTGCACATCATGTGCTATCTGTATGCCCAGGGAAGCAGTGAGTCTTAATGGAACTTATGTTTTCCCTGGGATTTCAGCACTTGCAGGAACAGTCAAAGGCTGATAATTAATGGAGCCAAACACTGCACGAAGTTCAATACTGCCTTGGACACAGAACACACAGTTGTCTTCACTTCACTGAACGTATTTATGGGCTCTGGCTGAGCAGGAGCTGAGTGCTTTGCTTCTGCACTGATCTGACCAAGCATCTCACACAGCACCCCAACAACTCAGCTTGTACAGGCCTTCTCCACCCTGAATCCTAGGCCCTAAATCCAGGCTTAGCTTTTAACATTGCTAGGTGCCTACCAAGACTGGTGTTAAGGAATGGTTTAAGTGCCTTCTGGAGTCCCTGAGTGAGATTTTCAAGTGCCTACATCCTAGGCACTTGGGAATCTCAGAAAACCCACAGTATCTCAGTCTTTTGGGAAAAACAACACCAAGTGACTACCTGTAATTATCTTAAAACCAAGAAATGTTCCCCTCCTTCTGAGCTAAACAGATCTCAGGCATGACACACAGCTTTTTAATGGTGCTTGGCCATTGCTGAAGGACCTCTTTGGAGGACACCTCTTTTGGAGGACATTGACCTCTGGTGCCCAGGGTGTGTTTAGCTCCCTTTGGTGCAGCACAGTGACAGTTCTGGAGTGCCAGCACACACAGGGTCAGGATGGAGCCCTGCAGAACCTGTGTTTGCTGCTGGGGAAGGTGGGTGGTCACCATTTCTCCTCATACCTTACACAGCTGGAGCACAGAACAGCCCTTCCTGCAGCTGGACAGATCCTGCCTGGAAAGATGTGCTTGGAATGTGTCTAAAAGCAAACCTCAGACACATCTGGGTATTGCTGCTGCCTTGCAAGGACCTACAAGAAGGCACCCAAGTGTGGCTGCTTCAGGCCAGCCCTCCTCTGCCCTGAACCTGCTGGAAGCCTTGTGCCAGGGGAAAGTGAGCAGAGGGGATGCAGGATGGTGCTGTTTGGATTTGCCAGGCTAAGGCACCTGGGCTCCAGTCCTTCCCTACTCAAGGAACTTCATAAAGTCCCCACATCAACTGGAAAAAAAAAAAAAATGGCTCCAAGTTGAGTATTTGAAGTGCTCCCTCTGTTTTTTTTTCCTCTGAGTGGAGACAGAGAAGGAAGCACTTTCTGAAGTGCTGGAGAGCCTGTCCCCATCATGTGGATGAATCACACACCTTTCTAACTGCAGGAACTTCAACCTAAGACACACAAGTTTTCACCCTAAGCCTAAATATAATTCCCATTAACACTGTGCTACACTACCCTAATAGAAATGGCAGCTTAGACCAGATTTAGTAGGGGCCTGTAATCTTTCCAATATGTTTCAACAAAAGAGAGGTCAATAGGCTATTTACCATAATCTATTTTTAGGTTTCATGAAACTACAAGAATAAGAAATAAATCAAGCTTGGCCTTTATGATCAGGAAAGAATGGCTTTCTGGGCATTTTTCTTTTAAAAATAGCTGAATATGGAGGGAAATGGAATGATTTGTTAAATGGATATGTTTGATAAGGGAATATTAATGCATTTTCCAACAATAAAAGTGAAGAATGCTGTTCCAGGTAGACATTCTTTCATTTTTACTGCACAGACAGTGCTTGATTACAGTTTAGGGAAATGAACTGAAAGAACAGATGTACGATTTTTTTGATAGGCAGTCAGAAGGGTATTTTATGGAATCCAAGAAGAGTTGGAAGGCAAATGATCCAAAGGATAATTGAAGAATGATATTTGAACAGGTTACATTTGTGCCCTCGGGCACTAAACATGGGAGACTTTTTTAATTCTCAACATGGGAATTCACACGGCTGAAAAGCAAATGAACACAAGGAATAATTTTGTTTCAGAGACATGCAGTAACTGCTGGTTAGCAAGAAGGGAATTTTCCACAATACTGGGAAATAGCAACATTTTATCTGAAGTTACTTGGAATAAGCCAGATGTTATTCAGCTTAATATTCACCAGCATTTGTTATGTTATAGTATCATGTTTTCAGCAATTTCAGAACAGAGATCAAAGACATTTCAGGGTAACACAGGCAATAGCAAGAATGTGCAGAAACAGCCCCAGGTGCAGGACTCTGGCTCTCTGGTGTTGGGACTCAGCTGCAGAGGTGCTCTGCAGCCTGCTGGGACACAGATCACACTGGCCCTTGCCTCTGGGGGCTGAGGCTGCTGGTGGAAGCTGCCAGGCAGGTGGCAATGCCCCCCCTCCACACCAGATCAGACCTACACAAAGCACCAGCACCTCTGTCCCCTACTCCTGCTGCAAGCTGTCTTGAGTATGTCTTGTCAGGGCATAAGGGATACTCAAGGTAGGGACAGCACTTTATTCAAGATACATCTTTGGTGGCAATTTTAATATTAGATTTCAGGAAAAAAAAAACAACTTTCTTCAAGGGTTTCAGCCCTCAGTAATGTGTGCCCTAAACAGCAGGGCAGTCTCTTTAAAGCCCCTGCAGGTCTGATACTCCCATACCCTGCTTAACAACAGAGCCCACATGAATCCTTTGCAATAAAACCCAGATATATCCATTAGTGAATTTCAGTGGAGCACACACCCTACATCCACATCATTGGCAAATCAGTGCATCATGATTAATGTTGTGCATTTCATGCCAATTGAATTCCTAATGATTAGCCACTTAATTCTGAGCTGAAACAATTACTCTTCCCATTGAGAAATACTTGTTTCAACTCAAAGCTGGGCAGCTGGAGTACAGAAAAGCCATCTATAGCCAGCCATGCAAGTGCATCTTGTGGAATCAAAAGGCAGGTTTACTAATGCCTATTTTGTATGCATAATGAAGCACTGGGCATACAAAACCATCCCTTTTCAAGACTGGTACAAAATCTGTTGGCACAGGACTGAGCACATCCCTAATTCATGGACTTCAGCAGCAGCTGGGGCATGCACACACTCATGTTCATATTTGTGCATGAGAAAGCAGTTTGCCCTTGGTCCACAAAGGCCTCCACACAAACACTGGCTCTCCCTGAAGTCATTTAGATGAACATTTCAGACTCAGTATATACTGGTGGAGGCTGCAGTGACCAAGATACATGTCAGAAAAAATCCAAAGAGTACATCTTAGATAATTATAGAAAGGAGCAAATACTTGGCATGTCTTCAAGTAAAGGAGGAATTTAAGAGGTACACCACATGGCAGCTGTGTAGTTTTGGTAGATGCACAATTTAACTTGTAACCAGTAATTACACATGCCATTTTTTATGATCAAAACACCACGCAGACAGTAATTATACCACCAGTGTGCCCCTGAGAAACAGATAAACAGGCAGAACTGCTATAGGCATTACAAGTGTATCAGAGACACAACGATCTGATGGCAAAAAGCACTAATGGCAGAACCAGGATTAGGATGCATGGTGTGCTGATGGTGCAAACCAGCTCAGGCACTGGCTGCACATCCTGCAGCACTGCAGGAACAAGAACTGTGCCTTGCCAGGCTGCTGCTGCAGCGACTTTGCTGTGGTGCTGCTCACTGGAGCATCATTTAGGTGGTGATTCAAGGAGAGCACTGGTGCTGCCACGCTCAGAGGCACGGGCTGCAGCACGCAGGGCTGAGTGCCGCTGAACAGACGGGAGTTCCCCAGAACAGTTGCTCAGTGTAGTATTTATACCCCAATCAGAGCTGCTAACAATGTGAGTGCAGCATCCCTCTAAGTGTCTGAAACTAAGGGACTGTCCCCAAGGCAAACTAAGCCACAGGGGAGGTCTTACTGCTGACTGCAGCAGCCAGTGAATGAGACTCCTCTTACTGTGATACAACGGGCTGCTCTGACATCTGCAAAAACATCTCTGATGACTTTCAAAATCCATCAGGCCATTTCATCATCTGCACACTGACCCACCACACAGAACAGTATTTAGATTCCTTACTCCATGTGGACTTGTCACTTTGCAGTGAAATGCACTCTAGCACTTCACTGTGTAAGGGATCCAAGGCTGATGTGTGTGACAGTGAGGATTCACAAGGGAGTGAGCTATTCCAGGAGATCACTGTGGGGTCCACGAGATGTTACTAGGAGGAAAGTGAAAAACTGCTTCTCAGAGCTAATTTTGCAAAATAAAGCAACAGTAGCTGGCAAGTGTATTAGATATATCACTCTGAATTTCTAAATCAATGCACTTTCAGGGTCTGCAACTGCAGACTGAGTCCTTGCCTTTAGCTTTCCCCTTGCTTGGCCTCTGCAATTACCCTCCAAGACAGAAGAAATGAAGAAATCACAGTCCCATTTAAGTATGTTTTCTGAAGATATACACACACTGGCCAAGCCTAGTTGCATTCAGACTGCTTTCCTATCCCCTGCTCTTATTCCTCAGGCTTGATTTTCCTACATGCTTTTAGCAGAGCAAAAGAAATCACACCAGCAGCCATCTGGAGGGGCCTGGTGAGTGACCCAAGTTAGTGACCAGCCATAGTTCTGTGACAGGTCAACTGGAAACACACACCAATATCCATATACCCTGCAAAAATATTTTCAGTGTACAGCTTCCAAAGACAGGAGCAGGCTTAGCAGGGAAGGAAGCTTATTTTGGCTATTTTTGGATGCAGATAACAGACTGAATACACGGATTTTTATCATGTTGGTACTTCCACAAGAACGGCTTGTTAGTGACACGACAGATCTTGAACCCACAGGACTGCAGGAGAGCCTTTAATAACAGATGACAGAACTTTGCCAGTGGTGGGATAAAGAGATTCAGTGTCTTAGCAGATGATACCTTCTGTCTTACTTCTTTAGCCACAGATTTAATTACACTGATAATGTCATGAGAAGCAAAAATCAATTATTCATTAAACCTGCCTAAGAAATCATTCTTTAATCCCACGTATTTTGTTTCCAGATCATTTACACTTGGGTAAAAAGGCAGTTTTCTCCCTTCAGTGTCAATATTTTATATAGTAACTCACTTAGCAGCCCAAGTGAAAATTGAAGTGGGCCTCTCAAAGAGGACCAGCACATGATACTTTGTGCAAGGCACGAAGGTGATGCTTGAAGATTCCACCAACCTTCCTGTGACAGAGCAGTGCCTGTGTGATTCAGGGACTGAAGCAGGATCACAGAGGGATCTCTTACACCTCTTTTGAAAGCAAACCCCTCCAATGCATTTACATCTCAGTGTCCCATGGCTTCTTTAGTGGTTGTTGGAGGTGAAACCATAGGTCTTGCACTACTTGTTTTCTAGCTCCCTCCATTTCAATAAACACCTGGCCTGTCATCACTTTGATGACACGCTTTCATGTTATTTTTACCAGCAAACAGGGAGAATTTTTTCTTTTACCTGGTTTGTTTTTGTACTAGTTGCCTAAAACAAACAAATAAGAATGTAATTTTCAGAGGGAGAAGCGTCTCCTATTCATTCTTTCACTGTGTGGCCCCATCACTTTCTGATAAAAGCCATGACCATAAACCTGCACAGTAATTCATGTAAAAGAATATACTCATTTTTGTAAGATAAAAAGCATGGGAGAGGGAGACTGAGAAGAGCTGAAGTCTGAGAAGGACTGAGGCTGAGAAGGAGACTTCAGGGCTGGAGGAAATGGCAGGAAGGAATGGAAGGAACAGAGAAGTAAGTCTTGGCAAGGAGACACCCTTACCTCCTGCACACAGCAGCAAATTCAGCAACAGTTTAAATGAGATAAAGAAGATGAAAGCAGCTGCAGAGAAAGCAGCAGGATCACTGCCATCCCTCCAGTGAGGCAGCCTGCTCAGAGTGACTGAGCCCCACGAGGCAGGCTGGGGGCTGGCTGCTCCTCCATCGCTCTGTGCTGAGACATCTCCTGCCAAACACACACAACCACTCACCTGTACCTGCACACTGGACTCATTTCCAGCATTATCCTAGAACCCCTGAGTCCCTGCCAGAGTCCCAGCCCTACCTGAGCTAGAAACTGTGCAGGGACAGAGACAAAAGCATCTCTGCAGACTCCTGACTGTGCATCAGGCTGAGCTGAGCAGAGCACCCAGGTTCTTCAGAGGAAGACTCAGATTAGGAGGAAATCATGCACAAATGAGAGTGCCATAGAAGAGGTGAGAACACCCTACAGATCCAGGGCTTACTCCCATCGTGACAGTGTGCTCCTGCCTGGCAAATGCAGTGTAAAAGGATTTGTTTCCAGGCTGTAAACACATGGCATTTAAGAATAAGCAAGTGCATGGATATGCTTTTTTAGGACCAAAGTTATGGAAATAAAAGAACATAAAAGTCTCTCCTGTGCTTAGAATAGTGACTTTTGACTATTACTTTATAGGGAGATGTCACTGGCACAACAAGCTCTTACAGAAAGAAACCAGTGCCTATATTGCATAGCTCCCCTTCCCCACAGGAACCTTCATTCAATTTCCATAGGTAAGATGTTACACTTTGGGAGAAGCACCAGTGATTTCAGCTTCCCCTTACTGGTCCAACTAAACATTTATTTTCTCCTTCAGCTGAGCTTTTTATGAATATTTAATGTATCAAAATGAACTGAAAGCTACCACTATGCATCTGCTCTGCAGATCTTTCTTCCATCTATTGTCAGCCAGGCTTAGTTCACAAAATATGACACTAACTATATTGCTATGTAAATACAACTCCTTCAACCACTATTTCATAAGTAAAATATATGCAAGGCAAAAGCCAAGTCTGACTTGAACAGATGAAACTGTCCTCTCCCAGCTACAGAGATGTCTTTGTTACTTGGGCTCCCGATGTCAATTCCCCACGCCAGCTTGTACTTCTGCCCTCTAATTGAATTAATATTCACTTCCTCTTACTAATCCCCAGATGCTTGTCTGAAGTGATCAGCCCACATTTACAGGGAGAAGAGAAAAGATTTATATTAAGGCATGAATTTGATAGCTGCAGAGGTTGCTAATCTGCCGTGGAGCCAGGCAATCTGAGGGGACATTGTGATTTTTTACTGTTCCTCTAAAACTTGGATGTAATGTTTTGCTTTTAGCCAGGTGCTGGACAACACTCAGAATACTGTTCAGATGTGATTTAAGGTTGAAAAGAAAGGAACACTCCTTCCTGGATTTTCCAGGCACCAGAAATACACATCCATTTCAGTGCACTGTAAATTTTCCAACTCTCTTTGGTTTGGCTGTATTTATTATGTCACTACCAGGAGAAAAAAAAAGGAGGGAAAATCTTTTTGGCATAAGACCTTCAGTATTTTCTAGAGCAATAGAATGTGTGGAATGATGAAAAGACAGATTAAAAATACTCACAAATACAGCTCCTTTCTGATCCCCTGGATGAGATCTTTTAACTCAAAGTTTGGCCTCTTTAGACCTCAGGAGTTTTGCCATCAGTTTTCAATAGGTCACGTTTCACTTTTCTCCCAAGGTTATAAATGGATAGAAACATCTACACTGACTGCATGCTGGAAAACCTAGAATACAAAGCCATTCCTCCCTCCAAAGCTACTACACAAAAGAATCACTAAAGGAAGGAAATAAAATTTTGTTTTCAGTCCGCCCCCTACATTTTGCCATTGCCTCATGAACATAGGAATGGTTCAAATACAAGATCCCATCCACACCAGAATATACAGCTTTGACAGGGAAGTAAATCAACAATGATCTCCTTGAGTGGTCTCAGTGTGATAGGAACTCTGTTATTATAGAGGAAATAAAGACATACACAATACAAACACTTTTTTGTTGGGTTCAAACGCTGTATAGGTATTACCTTGTAAAAATACTTTTTTTTTCCTCACCTATTCCATATGAGTAAGAAGCAAGGTCTGAAAACTAGTGAATAAGAGCAGTTTAAATGTGGCTGGCCCAGATGATGACTACTTCCACAACCAATCTTTCAGTCTGATGATTAAACAAACAAATGTAAGGACAGCTCCAACAAGCAGCAGCTGGGTGTTTCCTGTGCACGGGGCACATCCTCTGTGCAAGGATTCGGATCCCAGTCCTGTCAGAGCACCCTGAACACTGGCAGGAATAGCCCAGGACCCTCCAGCTGGTACTTGGGATTCAGTGAACTGTTAATTACTGCTCTCACAAGGGTTTGATGTCACCCAACAAGGCTGCCAGGGCAAGGCAGAATTTTCTCCTTGTTTTACTCAACCAACAGATGAGCACACAAGGTCTTAAAACAGCCGTGGCTGTCATTCTATTATATCCTCAGATCATCCTGACAGAGGCTAAATGAAGAGCCTGCCAGCCTGAAATCCTGCTTATTTCTTGTGTTTAGTTTCAGAAGGCAGGACAGCATGAACAGGAGAGACTGAAGACTCTGCACTGACACCTGATACATGACCTGCCCAGTCTGGGATGCACCACTGCATCACCCAAGTCCATCACTGCCCACACACACCCCTGTGAGATTAACTCCAAGCAGCCCAAGTGTTTCCCACCTACTACAACTGGAAGAATACAGCCCAAACTCACAACTGCTTTCAGCCATGTACAAACCCTGTATTTTCCAGCTGCCCCTTCTGCTCAGCCCTGTCCCTGACCATGGAGAGCAGACTCACTGCAGGGGAAGCCACCTCTTGCAGTGCAGTGAGTACAGATTGGACTGCAGCACCTGGCTTGACCCACCTTACACTTCACAAACTTAAAGATAACTTCCTCAGAAAGTGTCCTTAAATAATCTTTGCTTGATTTGATGATTTACACACTTGTACAGAAACTCTGCAGCCTGTCTCCCCACAGTACCATGAATTTCCTTAGTGTAGGAATCCCAAAAGACACACTGGCTCCTGCAGCCACGTCTTTCAAAGGGCAGTATTTAATCTTGCCACGTCTGTGGCATTCACAGAGAAACATTCCTGAATTTCTCTGCATAAACAGACAAGAATATTATTGCACTTTCACTGAAGAAAGCTTTGGTAAGGTGCAGCTCATTACATTATTGAGGTTAATTTATATTGTACAAAGTGAAAAAGCAAATGAATAGTACATATCAACATTACATAAAATATCAATGTATATTCCAGGCCATTTTATAGAACTTGGGGTTCTGCATCAGATACAGTTAAGTCTGCAAAAATGGGACTTGGGGAGTCTAATCTGTTATGGAAATCTCTTGAAACTAATTGCAAATTTACCAACTTCTTCTGTCCCATCTGAAAATTAAAGTAAGTAAGAATTACAAGTACCGGTGGACAGACTGTATGTTGGTAATTTGTGATTTTTGTAGTTATATCTATTGGGACACATCACAGTCCCTCAGGGGAGAGAGAGGTTAGAGCTGGGCTCTCAGGATTTACAGAGATCATCTGACCCTGTCACAAGTGGGCAACAACTCTGCTGCAGTTAAGAAACCTCTTCAACTAAAAAAACCCCAAACCAAACACAGGGAGAAGAAGGCAGATGTTTAACCAAACACAGCTGCTTTCCTTCACACAACAGAGAAAGCTTCCCCAAAACTCCTAGCACCAGAAACGAGCAAGAGAGGCTACAGTTTACAAGGTCTAGGCTGCAAACACTGGGATACAGCAATTTAGCAAGGGCTGCTGGAGTACTTGGATGGTTTCTGATGCTTGGAGCACAAACAGAAAGGAGACACTCTGCTCTGCAGGGACCAGGGGCAGAAGTGTGTGCTCATTACAGCTATTTGCAAACACTGACATCCTCCCACTGCCCTTTGCTTCCCCCAAATTGCCATATCCCCCTGCATTCTGAAGTGTAATTACCCAGCTTTTCTGGCCCAAAACTTAAAAATGGAGAGGAAATTGGGGATTTCATGTAGAGAAAGAGGCAGGCAAGGTGTCCCATCTGAATTTTACTGAGTTTAGAGCAAGCATTTGACTGAATCAACACTCAGGTTCAGGTCTTCAGAGGTCTGATATGGAGACAATTAAACACAAAAAGCCACAGAATGGCACCAGGTCAGAGTGCTGGAGTCCAGCTCTTCACCCTGCTCGTTTACCAGAGCGCCCACACATTGCATACAGATAGTTTTGAAAGCTGTGTTATCCTCTTTCACCTCCACCACATAAAACCCTTTTGGTTTTGGATATGTCTCTTGTATTATTAAACCTTTCCTCTCATACTTTTATGCCTCCAGAAATCTTTTACAGTAAAACTCATATGCTCTCAAAATAATAAAATACAAATCAAAGACTGGAGAAATTAGAAAGAGGTGCTGCTTCTTTTTGTATCTGGGAAATCTGAGCTACTTTGAGTGAGACTGTATTTTCTTTCATTTCATGCAGGTAACAAGTCTTTTATTAAACACAGGTGCCTAAAAACTCATCCCAATTCACTGCAGGAACTTGAATGAGCATGTCCTGGGGATAATTCTAGCCTTGAGTGCTGGTAGTTACTGTACATACTTGTCTGATTAATTCCTCTTGACTTACAAAGGTATCCATCATGTCACAATGAATGATCTATGAAGCACACCATACCTGAAACCTTCCCCTCCCCAAGTCATTTCCTCAGCATCTAAAACCAGCTCTTATCATTTGTAATCAGTAATTAATAACAAAGCATTCTCACTCGTGCAATTTTTCTGCTAAGGTTAATGTAATATTTCATCCCAGGCCAGCTGCTGTTTTATGACTTCCAAGCATGACAGTAAGTAATGTTTCTGCATAAGAAGTCATCCACAGAGTAAATCAATTATCTCCTCTTTCATCAGCAGGCATTTTGCTGCAGCAAATGAGGCTAATTACATATGAAGTTGTTGTTTACCAACAGGAGTAGGTACCTAAAGTTTGGCATTGAACATCAACTGTTCTTCCTTTTGACTCCATTCTGTACCTTTCCCGTTAAGGAGTCTTTAATCTATGATCAATAAATACTCTGATTATGAGCCACACTTACCATGCTGTTGTTATCTGCACAGATTTGCCTACAAAGATCAGCATCAATCACACAACATATGTTTTCAGTACTGGTAGAACTCCTGGGCCACTTCTTGCCCTCCAAAAGGACACATACATATTTATGACTCAGTTGCAAAGCATCAATAACTTATAACATACTGTTCTTTAGATAAACTGCACTATTTCTCATGTTTGAAAGTTCACTTCCCAGGACACCTATATGTCTGTCTCAAGAAAGAAATCTGAAACCCAGAACATATCTATGTGAAAACTGGAGAAAAAATAATGGATAGCACTGGTGTACAGTGCTTGTGTAATTTTCTTGCCTTACTGGAATTGGCAAGTGTCTTGGTTTAGGGCAAATTTGGGGAGAAACTTCTGGGTGGAGTTTCTCTAGAAGCAAATTTGAACTGCCTCTAGACATTCCACTGCTTCTCCTTCACTCTCAGATCCAGTTTTAAAGGTACAAAACTTATTTCTGAACTAAACAGAAAAATGGGGATACAATTCAGCATCAAGTTTTTTCAGATCTGGTTTTTTTACTCCCCTTTCTGACTGATACAGTAATTGTCAGTCATGTCAGGCTTTGCTTGCATGGCACAGCTGACAAAAACACAGGTCTGGCTCAGGACATTCATGACCCACAGGTTGTGCTCTGGGAGAGTAACACGAGTTTTTTTATCTTTAGTCTGGTCACTTGCTGCTGAAGACAAACCACCAGGTGAACTGGGCCTCTCATCCTCCTCAATGACCTGCTCTTTGGTTTTTATGTTTCTGAGGAGGAGACAGAGCACACTGAAACAAACTGCACAGAGCTCAGCACCTCGGGCTCACCGAGGACAGAAATACCAGCTCCTAAATGTTGGAGCCTTTGATACCAAGAGCTGTGGATGGTGTGTACACAGAGCTCAGACCACAAACCTCTGTCCAGGAATGGGAACAGCTGCCCACAGAGTCATCCTACGGAGTGGAAATCCATTGAAGGTAGGAAACAACCCAGCAGAGTGATGTGGGCTGAACTGGGTTGATCTTTGCTGGTGCTATCCAGGCAGTCTAAGCCACAGATAATCACAGGGCAGCTCCCAAAAAGCAGCATTTGTGGCCTGAGATGACTGAGGATGTACAAACACCATCTGCAAGGCAACAGTGCACTTATTTCCCTTCTTCTGGTGGGATGGAGAGGAGGGGGAAAAAACCAGAATAAAAGAAATGGGTTATTTTGTAATGACTGCACCAAACCAGTCCAATAAAATTTCATAACACAAAGGCAACAAACACATGGTCTGCAGCTTTGACTCACCAGTTTTAGCAAATCACTAGACCTGGCTCCAGCTGCACCAAAAGCAGACACCTAGAAATACCTCTCCTCAACAAAAAGAAATGTGTATGCAAAGGCAAGTAGCAAACAGCATGACCTTGAGCAAAACTGTCAGGTTGATTCATGATTTAAAGTTAGGCAATGTCAAACTAGAAACTGAAACAAACTCATCCTTGGATTTGGATCCTGATGGACACAGAATTTTATCTCTTCTGTGTTCCTCTCAGAAGTCAAGACAGACTAAGCAACAGTGCTACTTGTACTTAATGAGAATTCAATGTTAACCTTGACAACAAGAAGACAAAAATCTAACCTTAAAGATGCAATTGCTTCCCATTCCTCTAACATTTGGTCTATTTTGGTTTGAAACTTATTGTAATTCAGTAGCACGTTCACTGAACCCAATAGATCAGTGTTAACCAAGAAAGTGTGAGCAATGCTACCCAATTCTGAACTCCTGGTGACTCCAGCTCATGGGCTGACCCACAATTATCTGTTATTCTTGGAGCAGTGGGGCTGTACTTAGCCACGTAAATTATAAGACACAATTGCATTTGTTGTCTTCTAAGAATATGTCTTGCAAGTATTAGTTTACCCATATTCTTAAATTCCTGGGGTTTCATATGCAATAAAAAACCCACAAAATCTACCCAAGATAAAATTCGAGCTTGTGTCACATTCCTTCATCTGTGTTCAGTTACATCTAGATTTTCTCCTTTGCTATTTGTTGTATGTTTGAATCCTCTTTCTCTTTCCATTTATAATTACGTGGCTTTTTAATAAGCTCATTAAATAAACAATCCATTTCAACCCTCAAAATTTGCCACTGGTATCTCTGCAGCTTAGTACTAAACCTCCACCTAAAAATGAAAGGTAAAACAACAGATAACAGGGTCTGAGAATGCTGCACATTGTATGAGGAGACCACAGCCTGACAATCCACTTACTCAGTGTAAATCCAGTTCAGTTATATTGACTTTTCTTTCCCTCGTGGTATATTAGTGCTCATGAAAAATCTTGCAGTGGAAGCCCTAGAGAAGAAATTTTTTGTCCACAGACAAATGCACTTCCCATTTTCTGCTTTATTACCACTGGCAAAAGAGCAAATGTGTTGTTCTTTTACAATAATCACCAGAGCAGACACCCAGCTAAGGCATAAAACCACATGGGCTTTGTCATGGACACTTTCTCAAGTCCTAATTCAAGTGCTATCTTCAGCCATTTCTCCTCTCTTTTTCTACATAGGAACTATTATGAGAAGCCCTCTGAAAACCTCTGACTGCAATCCTAAGATTCAGCTCCTACAAACCACCAACCAACACATTCAGTCACCTTCAGATCATTGCTGCCTTTGAATTTCCTCAAGTCCAATCTTTCTTTCTGCCCTTTTTTTCCCCACCTCTTCTTTGCCCCTTTTCTTTCTCTTTCCTTTTCACAATCATTCACCAGGCCAAAAAGAGAGTCAAGAGACAAATGAGGGCATCTGCAAACAACTCAAGTAACTCCATAGAAGGAAACAACAGGCCAGGATCAGAGGAGCTGGGATATGTCAACATAGAAAATAACCCAGTCAAACCCTCAGCTGGTGTAAATCAACCTGTCTTCAACTGGTTTTACAAGGGCAGTGCAACTTGATATTGAACACAGAGTAGAAAAACCTGATTCATGTTAACCTACAGAATCCAAAATCCCAGTGAGTATTGACCCTATCTGACACCTATTTCAATCAATGGCCAAACTCTCATCTTCCCAGGCAGGGAACAGCCAGGAGCACACAGAATGCAAGGCAGAATGGGCCCTTAATACACCTCAGATTTACAGTTTCCTACCCTTAAAAAAAACCCACAGCAACACCAAGCTGTAGTAATCCAAAAACACAGCTTGAGGGCATCTTTCAGTGGCCCAGGTTTGGGGTTTAAATTGCACATATTGCTTTGACCTACAAGTATCTGCTCAATCAGCTCTGCTGTTGCTCTGGGGCACCTAAACTGAGTGCCAGAGAGCTTCTGTGATGGCACACACAGCCCCTGGCACCCAGGAGAGAAACGTGCAGTCACAACATCAGGAGTCCAACAGCTTAAAGATCTAACTGTTTCCATTACCTAGATCAGTGAGAGAGAGATTTTGGCCAAAAATGTCTTCACAGAATCAAAGTTTGGGCTGGAAGGAACCTCAAAGATCCTCTCGTTCCAGCTGCCATGAGCAGGGACACCTCCCACCAGAGCTTCCATCCAGCCTGGCCTTGTCTTCTTGCATATTTATTATATATTGATTTCTGAGCTGACTTTGCAAATGGCTGATTACGACTGCTTCAGCAAGGAAACATGAGAGATCTGATCTCCATCCCCCCACCCTTGCAAGTACAGGTGAACTCTTGAGGAACAAGCACCCTCCTGCCAAAATACACACCAGTCCCTAATCTGCCACCTTAAGAAAGGTGTGACAGACATCTCTTTGGGCACAAATGGAAAAAAAAACAAAAAAGATGAACCATGTATCTGATGAAGCATTTTAGGTGTCATCTCCAGTCTGTTGTTTTCTCTGGCAGCCTCTACTCACTACCTTTTCTTGTTCTGTTTTCTCATTTTTCCAGTTCTCATTTGTCTGTCCCTCTAGTACTGAGGGCAGCATGCAAAGCACCTTTCAAAAAAACAAGCATTAACTAAAAATAAAGAAAGAAACAAAAATTAAAAGCTTGATAAAATGCTTGATTTTGCAAGCTGATGGAAATATTTATGCATACAAAACATAATCTCTTAAATTCAGCATCAGCTGCCAGAACTGCTGCATTTCCTCAAACACTGACTTTCTGGCTGGCTCACAGGTGAGCCCAGAAAGGGATGCTAATGGTTCACTTGGTCAGGGTGCATAGAAAGGCAGGAGCTGCCAGCTCTGTCCCTTGCTTCAGGAAGCTCAGGAAATCTTTTCAGTTGTCCAAGTTTGCAAGAGCTCTGGGATTGTGGCTCTTCAGTGAACAGGGATGTTTCTTTCCTATGGCTTGGCCTTTAATGATGTTAAAGGGCAAAAGGTTTTGGCTGACACACAGCAGACCCCAGAGAGACTCATTACTCAGCCAGTCTCTTCTCCCTTACCCGCTTCTCTGGAGCATCTGCAAAGAGTCTTTAAATCTGACCTGCAAATGCTAATAGTTCTCCTTTGCAGCACTGGATTGGTTCCTCTTCAGGGCTCCTGCATGTGCTATCCACTTATGCAATGCTGAGTCCCATAATGGTCAATAAAGGCCACTATAATAGTGTGACAAACTTATGTTCCCAGCCATGCCCAGAATTGGAATTGAATTAGAAAGTCAGCCTGTGTTCATAAAAACAACACTAATGAGCAAATGGAGCTTTACTGTGCTACATAACAGATATCACATATCTTTGGGTTGCTGTCAATTCTTTATGTAAATACTTTAATTCCCTCAGACTTCGTTTTGCACACTATACAGTGAGTCTCTTCATAATCAAATAGTATTTAAAACATTTACTGCCTTGTTAAATCTAACAAGTTAGATTTACTGGGATAGTCACTTTCCCTAATAGCCAATTTAGTAAAACTCAATGTATTCATTGATGGATAAATATATAATAGGCGGTTGTTAAACTTTAATAAATAGGTTTAATAGTCAGCTGGCATTTTCTCTCAATGGCAGCACTTCCTCTCAGCTGCCAACAGGAAATGCTTCTCCTGAATGTGCCAATTCAGCCCACATGTAGGGAATAAATTGATCGAGAGGAGCAAACAGGAGCAAGAATTTCAGGTAGTTTTCCTTTGCTGCTTGTCACAAGAAGAGCAACACCTGAGGTTATTGCTCTGAGGTGCTAAGCTCCCATCAGGACAGTCAGGTGTTGAATAGCACACAGGGTGAGGAAGAACATGAGCTAAAGTGTTTGTGTAGACCCCATAAAAACCATGGACCAGGCTTGGAAAGGCCAGGAAAGGAAAGGCAGCTGGCTACCTGAAAGTCATATAAATGATATTCAGGTATTATTATTGCAATTTACAGTCTTACTGCACTCCTTGTCTCGTGTAGATCATGTCACATTCTCTCACCCCACCTTGCCAGTCTGTGTCAACACAATGCCTCAGCTTCTAGCTAGGTCTAAAAAGTATACCCTTTTAATGCTTTTGGGTACCTAAGAAAAGATTTTGGAGGAGTCTACATCATTAAGATGACTAAAAGCCTTTAAAAATCAGGCTTTTAACTCAAACTATAGAATGTTATAGCTAAGCTCTGCAGGTTTCAGGATCAGTTCTCCCGAATGAAGGCAGCTGTTGCATGTAAATAAGAAAAACAGCCCAAAATGTCATCAAAAGAGACAGTATTTGTATGCTGGATTTGGAAGCTTCATTATAGCCACAAGACACTCACCTGGGTGGGATTATACAGCTCCTGGAGTGGGCTTCTGGATCCTTTCCGACAGCAAATGTCCATCCCGAATGGATTTCTACGCATTACTGCAAGGGGAAATTGAAATTACTACAGGTTAGCAACACTGGTTAGAAGAGAGCAATTGCAATATCTACAGCAAGAAAAGGTCTTCTGACAGATCATAGGATTCTAGACAGTGTTGTCACTTAACTCCTGATTTTCCTTTCCCTAGCAATTGTCCAAGAGCTAAATCCTTTATCTATTGTGGGAAGTCACTGAAAATGAAAGCTCTTTTATAAAAGCTGTTATGCAACGACTCTGAGTGCACAAAAATTCAAGCATGGGGACTAAAACAACACAATTTTCAGCAGTGCCAGACACCTGCTGCACCACCTGATCCCTCTGATCATCAGGGAGGAGTCAGATGGATTCCTATAATCAGCACCTCTGAGAGGCAATGTCTGAGCCTCTCTCAGCCTAAACACAGATGTAGGCAGGAACCTCATATTCAAATGTAGGATTTTAAAGCTTTTGGCCTAACTCTTCTGTCTCTCCCAGAACAGATACTCATCAGTACACAACACACATACAATCAAACACTGCTGCCCCTCCTGCCACAATTTTGCTCTACATATTACAACTGGAAATTTGACTGATCCACAGAACAACATTCACTGTGCTATACTATTAAAGACCAGCTGCTTTTGAAACCAAAGGCTTTGTCAAAGGTCAAGGGTCATTTGATCAAGGGTCATTTTGGATGACAAATTTTTCAGGAGAGGTTAGTCTCCCAAAAAATTTCAGGTTAACTCCAGTAACCTGAGCCTCAGCAGGGATGGAGACCATGAGCTTCAAGTCAGACCTTTTTGGCCATAAAACTCTGTAAGAAGACATTCAGCTCCAACCACCTTCGATAGTCAGGAGGAAAACAAGACCTTGCTATGCTTCTAATCTCACATGGTCCACATCATCCTCTGCTAACACTCTTCTGGCCCCAGCTCGCCCTGGGAACTGCAGAATGAGCATCAGGCTGTCAGACACCCAAACCAGGCACCGCAGCGAGGGAAGACTTGTCCCATCAACATTTGATTAAGACATAACCAAAAGAAAAGGGAGAAAGAGATGTTCCTGCTGGGAACATCATGTAAGCCAAGTCAGGCATGCTTTTACCATCTCTTGCCACGTTCTGTAACCAGAAACTATTGAAGTGTCCTGGAACAATGAGCTGCAGCACTTGCAGACATGATATCGTGGGCTTCAAGCCAAATCAGACAATACAGCCCAGGAATGTTTTAATACTGAGGCCTAATATGCAATCATAATTGATACATCAAGTAATCTAAACCACAGAAAACTGTATACAGTCCAATCTGGAAACATAATTGATTCCTTCACTCACTTCACATCTATTTTTCAATAGGAGGTAATTATCTAGTAACATGCTGGGTGGCAGACAGATTCCACGGGTCTTGTGGCAGGAGGCAGACATACTCAGTAAACTGGCTTCAATTTTCTTCACAATTAGGACAGCAATGTTAGTAGAGGCAATAATTTTATTTGACACATTTAAACACCTGATTAAATTCTGAGCATTTTTAGTCATGCAGACAAGTATTGCGATTCCTCCGTTTCTGTGTTAATGTGCCTTTGAAAAAGATAACTTACAATGTGTTTTTAGAAGTTAAAACCTTTAAAATATTTCACAGTAATGTCAGCTTCCAGAGCCTGGAAGTGGCCTGGAAGAAAGAAAATATTGAAATGAGGATGTGAGATATCCAGCAGCCATTCTAACTACAGAGTTACCATCCACCTCATCCCTCTCCACGCTCTTGTACCAGAACTGTGTCCAGAGACCCTTTCAAAATAATTTCGTAGCTCCTTCCTCAACAAAGAAACCTTTCCAAAATGAAGTCTTCTACTCAAGGGCAAAGCACATTAAAACATCACAGCAGGAGGAAAGGGAGAGGGGAACATTTCAGTGGATCCAGCTCATTAGACCGTGATTAACTGAGGTTGTGCAACACTGATACTTTGTTCTAAAATGAAGAAGAATAACAATTCTAGCGTGGTGTTCCCTAACTTGTTATTTCAGTTTTCATTTCCATTAAATACAGTAAACAGTGCTGTGCATAAATGTATCCATCCTTTCCTGCTTCACTTAGCCAGCAGGTATCAACACTTTATATGCAGCAGTAACAGCAATAAAGATTAAATTATTTACACAACATGAAAGATTTGTTTCCAGATGTAAATAGACAGTAAAAAAACCTATCTCCTCAGCAAAAGCTAAATGCTAATGTAGGGCCTTAATCATAGAGGTGATTCAACCTATTTTATCATTTCCAGTATTATTTAATTGGTTTGTTTTTTTCAATAAAGCCTTTAGAATCAGGCTCTGGGGTTAGCATAGCAACAGTGCACTTGATTTCCTGCTCATTCATGTCAGGAACAGCATTCCCTGATACAACAGCACACAGCACATCTGTGCACACCTGGAAAGTACCTGTGCCTGGAATTTAACTGCAGCATCAAAACAAAGGTGAGTACTCCCCTTTCCTCAGCAGAAATCCTACCTGCACTGTTTGTACAAGTGCCCACAAGTAAATAACTATCAGAGATGATTTTATAGAGTTCGAAACACTTTCTGGCATATGTGTGGGCACACTTACCTCTCAGGGCTCCTGCAACCTCTTTTCTACCATCTCAGCTTCTCTGAGGCAGTGCTTCATTATGTGAATGACAAAACCTTTTGGGCCTGAACCTTGTCTGTAGCAATCTGCAGTAAGAAAAACTGTGGTATGGAGGGTAACTGCAGTTCTACTAATTTTAACAACACTTTTGCTAAGGATCCGTCACACCATTGTGAAAGTGAAAATTAAAAAATCAAGCCCTTTATCCTCACCAAATCTTATTAGCATAGTAAATATCTAAATCTACATTTTATGGCTTGGGCTGATCTCCATACATAATTACAGTTAATTATAACCTAATGATGAGTACTGCATATGCATGGCTCCAAGAACCATTCAAAAGATCACAGTCATGCACACCAAGAGCATGAAGCAGCTGACAAAGAAATTTAGGATTGCCTAGGTTGTGAAAGACCTTTAAGATCAGCAGCATTCAGAACCTTTAATGATTCAAGAGCAGTGCTAAGATTGCAAGTGCAGCAAGAACATGAATGCCCTGAACTGAGCCAGGAGAGTGAGTAACTGGATGAATCGTGAGTTTGTGACTTAAATACAAGAGCTGTATTTGAGACCTTTGTGTAACAAGACCTTTGTTCCATCCTCAGGAAGGATTTCCCAAAAATGCAGTCTTGGCCCATCTTGCTAAAATGTGAGTGGAACCACTAGTTATGAATCCAATAAGGAGGTTTGTAGAGGATGCTACCTAGGCACTAAATTTCAGTTTCTCAAAAGAGGAAGGTAAACAGCCCTGCTTATCAACACAACCATCAGCTGTGTATGCATCCATAGAGAGGAGTGTGAAGACCTTAAATCATCTCAGAACAGAAGCTTCAACTTCCAGAAAACTCCATTTAGACCCCGCAGTAGCAAGAGCAGGAATTTGACCTGTGAATTACAGTGCACTGGGCACAAGATCATTCACATGGAAACACGTGAGCCAGGCTTAATCTGTCACCTCTCCTTGGCAGAAGGCATTTCTAATGCACTTGGTGACCTTCAAAGACCCTATCCCAGAATGGGAGAGCTCTGGAGAAAATACTGAATATAAGAAGTCACCATCAATACAATTTCTGCCTCTCCCTGTCAGGAGCTACAAAAAACTGAGACAAGGGACATGGTAGCACTTCTATTGGCAGATTACTGACCTAAAATGTATGTGAACACTGGGACTACCTAGAGAAAGGGAAAGGGGGTCGGGCAGAAATCATGGGAACTGAGATTTTTGGAGACTGAAAGCCATAAAGGTGACCTTCTCACAAAGTGTTAGAAGGGTAAATCAATCAGTTTCTCACAAGCCTGTGTGGGATCAAGTCCCAGAGGGGACTCTGCTGGAAGAGACACACAAAATAAAAGCCACTTCTTCCTCAGCACTGAGAGAGACAAACAAGTGGCATTTCAAGCATGGGTTCATGCATTCAGCATCCATCTCTATCACTGCCATTCTACTGTCTCATAGATGTCTGAGGCTCCAGTTTCCAAGACTTCTGTATATTAAAAGTTCCCCAGCTGCTATCTAGCAACTGCTTTCCTACTTGGTAACATTTAATTTATATTGCTTGGACTATTCTAATTACTGGCACGATAACAAAAGCCAAATGTAAGAATTTTACCTCTGTTCACTGCCTCTTAAATTAAATCTCATATTACAAATATTTGAGAAAAGTTCTGAGGACATATTAATATTTAACTTTTCATTACACCGGTCTAAAGTACAAAGAACAAAATTCCCTAATACAGCATTGCTTAAAGCTGACATACATAATTCATTCCTCCTACTGGGACACAAGTTTTCTCACTGAGGAGGAAAAAGTATGCACGGGCAACAGAATGGTGAGACTTGGGTTGAGGATCAGATCCTGTTCTTTTCTTAAAGAAATGAGTCCAATATATTCCTCTGTTTGCTCTGATTGCTCTTCATTTTTGGTCTGATTTCTGCATGACAGGCTGAAAATGGTTGGCTTCTTTTGGCTGAAGTACTTTCTCCCCAAATTTGCCCTAAACCAGGACAAATACTCTCCAGCTAATCCATCACTCTCCTCCTGCCCAGCCACCCCTTATTTCAGGGCAGAGTTAATGCTTTCCATGGAGCATCTTCTTGACAGCAAAGAGCAGGTACATAACATTCCCTACCCAACCCAGACAGAAAAATCAGCACCACTTGGTCGAGGCAAGACGGCAGCACCAGAATGGTTACTCACACCTCTGCCATCTCTAGCCACGTTTACACAAGATACTGCCTTTAAACTTCCTGAATTTCTAAATCAAAGCAAAAATAAATAATTATACCCACACTGAAAGCTCAGAGACTCTTCAGCTAAAGACCTGCACATGGTTTTCCTTGCATAGATTCCTGCTACGACCTCCAAGCAGCACAGAAAATTACTTCTATCTGGTATACAGGATGAAGCATTGGAATATTTATTTCAAAACTACACCAAACACCTTAACCACAGTGAAACATCCACAGCCCAGTTGTAAACATTCTTCTGTAAATGGTATTATGGAACAAAGCTCTCTGTCTGAACTGGGAATAATTATGCTCAAGGCAAGCTGGTCATATCCAAATACAAATCAAGCAAGGTTCAATCCAATAACATTTTGCACATCCAATGCTCTTGAAGCCTAACACTCAGGGCACAGTTGAAGAAAGTGACCCAAGGAAGTAGCCCCTTCCCAGAGTTCCTCAGAGGTTCGGGACTGATGGGTTTTCTTGGGTTTTTGGGGGTTTTTTTGTTCAGTTTGGAACATCTTGTCCACATACCTTTCAGACAGTTAGCTAAAATCATGCTGAACAAGCTTGTGATTAGTAAACAGCTCGTTCTGCTTCAGGAAAACGAGTCTTCCATAATAATTTACAACAATCTGCTCTGCAAGACTTCAGCCAAGTTTAAACCACAGGCACAACAGGAAACTCAGCAACAAGAAGTCTAACTAATTTCAAATGTCATTAAAATTCCTATGCTCCCTTCTACAGAGTAATGATGCTAAGGACACCAAATTGTATGAGAGGGTTAATTTTTATTCAGCAACCAGGAACATGAGCAGTGAATGCAAATGCTATCAGCCAGCACTGGTTACAAAGCCTGAGCAGGGAGACTTTGAGATAGCTCTCCAGGCAATGATTTATGAGCACTAATCCTTCAGCAGGGGTTCACAAAGATCAGTGGATTGATAGCAACATCTTGTGACATCTGGGGCCTTGTGCTTTGCTGCATTCAGCTCCGGATTTTAGACTAAATTATTGGTCCTTCATCTGGAGACCACAGGTACAAGGATTTATGGCTAAACTCTTGTCTGGCCGCTTTTGATGTCTTAAGGCAACACTGCAGCTTTCTTCCCTGGAGCTTGAGAGACCTATTTTTAGAAAGTAAAAATCAGATTAGGTGTTGTATATAAGCATGCCAAAGTCTTAAACCCAGAGAATGTGACAATTTTTCTTTGTATCAATGGAGAACAGACTTCACCTTATACCAGACCATGTAAGGGTTTACAAAAACAAGGGTTTACTTAGCCTGAGAGGCAAACAAAAATGGATACAACAAAAGCAAAGGTTGAAAAATAAAGAAGAGATCACACCTTAGTGAAATTATTATGGCTGAGAAGAGCAAGAAAGCTGCAAGTTATGGGGCCAGGGCCCAGCAAAGTAACTGTCCTCACTTCCCAGGTCAGGAAAGTAAAGACCTTAAAAACTTCCACCAAACCTTTCAGCTGCTACAGACTGAATTCATGTTAGGAAGTAAGATTTCTATCAACTACTCATTTAAACTCCTACAATTAACAGAGAGCCACACCTGCAGGGATGGGCCACCCCAGGGGGCTCTGGAGGTGGCTCCTCTCTTTTTCACTGTCCAGCAACCCTAAATGGTTGTAGTTATGTGAAATAAATCCTGGCACAGTAAGGAAATGAATCTCAACATTTGTTTCTTGGCTCTAATCACTAATTACAAAAGTTGTAAATGCCCTCCGAAGAATAGAGAGACATTTAATTCCTTTTTGCTTTAGACAGTTTTCCAGAAATAAATTTGTATTTTATCCTGTTTGTTCTCAGATTAGCATGGGAATGGATTTAATTGGGCACAGTGGGGAAGTTAATATCCTTGGGTGAAATTATGCAGAGACTTAGATCCTCGGTCACCCTACGGACATTGCATGTGGCATAAATTAGCACAACATCTTTCCTGTTAATGAACAATAAGGAACTTTTTTCCAGTCATTTTTAAAAAATGTTAATCTATACAGCATTTCTTTAGAAGTCTCAAGAACTTACCCACAAATCTTAATCAAGAGACTTTTCCACAGCCTTTCCTACTCCCAGGAGGAGAGCTCTGTTTTGTTTATCTGAAACACACAGGCTTCTTTAAATGCTGCAAGTTTTTGTGGGTGCAAACTACAAACTATATTAGACTTGGTCAGAACTTTTCTGATACAACTTTGTTTTCTCTGGCATGAATACCAGTCTGGGGGCATCACAATATTTCACAGGTCCATTCTGGATGGATCACAGACCTTCTCTGAGAATGCTGTAATTTATGTCATCAATTAGCTAAGCCAGATGTCAGAAAATATCCATCAAATAGTATATTTCTTTTCAGTCTGAACTACTTCTATGTGCTTATAAATAAATATAAAATATTTTACCATCTACATTGACTCAAGAATTTGTTGGGGGTTTTTTTCCCATCTCAAATGCAACTTTCTACAGATGAAGTTTGGAAGCTTAGGAATTATTACTTGAACTATTTGTATTTCCCAATCAAACACATGCATTATGAATTTGCATGAAGGGACATTGTAGATACAGTACATCAAATGCAAGGAAAAACTCCTCCTGGACATTACACTTTTTCCTCCTTTTCCACTACAAGTCAGGCACATGTTTTGCCAAATGAGACTGCAATAATCTGGAAGGTAGGAAGATTTCTGAGGAGGCTTACAGGTTTCTAAACATGCCTCCCTCCTCCAGTTTCTAGATACTTGCTGTAACAACATCAGCAGGCACATCTGCAACTGGGTTGTCTTCACAGCAAAGAGCCAAATGCTCTACTCTGTTCTTCTTATCAGTCTAATTTTCAAGCTCGTAGATAGTTGGCTATATCCCATCTCTCTGATGTAAGTTAAAAAGAAAATTGTGTAAATGTAGGTCCAGAGGAAAAAAAGCTATACATTTGCATTGTCCTAAAAAATTAAGAAGCTGCATTTCTTTCTCTAAATTTCCCACTACTTCCATCACACTGTTAAGTACCAGTCTACTTAAGAAAAATGATTTATGAGCTCAGAAAAAAAAAAAAAAGGGGGGAGAGAAAAACCTTTAGAGGAAGGTTTCTTTAGAAAGCTGTAATTTTAAAAGCATTTATCTTGAATCACAGTCAAAATGAAAACGACGGCGGCTGCAGCTGCAGTCTATTTGAGCTACTGTTTCTTTGCTATTCTTCAACAGATGTGCACAGAAGATGAAACACAAAATCATATTTGCAATGGATATACTGAAATGCACAGCAAGGCTTCTCACAAGCCAAGCAGAATGGAAAATAGAGCTGCAGCAGTCTTTTTAACCTGGAGCAATGAAAGGCTCAAAGTTGTGGTCTCTGAACTTGAGGCAGAAGCAGAGCACGTATGCACACCTGACCTGACAAAAAGAAACCCAGGCACACAGGGCATTCCTGTCCCAGCAACATGTCCAGATAGACCAAGATTTACCACCTCTGAAGCAGTGCCCCTGGTATTTCTAGTGCAGCCACAGCCCCCTGATACTTTACTGTGATTTACGAACAACAATTTTCTTTACAAAAAAGCAGCACTAAAGAATTTGATAAGCAGAAAAGAAAGTATGAAATCCTGCAGTAATCGCTTCCAGAGCAGTCATTCATTATGGCAAAGAGGATTATGACTGCAGCTTGTTGGATAAGCAGATGAGCTCTGACAAATTAAGGATGCTACCTCCTTGGCAATGTGAGGGCCAAATGCTGATATTAAAAGGAAGAAAAGTATCACAGACAGCAAAGGCCTGATTCCACGATTTGAAATCTGTCCGAACTAATAATTAATACACAGCTGGGCTTACTGTCTTATTCCAAGAGTTTATTCTGTTTAATACTTCTAAACTCCACGTAATCCCAAGGCACAGAGATGCAATGGCTTTCTGTGCAAGACCTTTTACTTTTCCAGCAGCTGTTTATTGCCTCAGCTGCCCAGGATCAGCACAGTTCCAGATCTGTAGAGCAATGCTGGCCCCATGTCCTGCCCCACTGGACCACAGAAGTTCTCAACCACTCCTGCCTTCTTCCAGCAGGATCCACACATCCATGCAGGGAGCCTGGGAAGCTGCTTTCACAGGCTCCTCTCTCTGTTAGCAATGAGTGTACACAGATAATATTGCTTTCAGATGTATGAATCCCCTCATGTGGCACTTTTGAAATATCCCAAACCACACAACATTTTACATATGAATAGGACATTGTCAGCTCCCTCAGACCCAGACTGCACTTCACCACACAGAAGAGTAAAATACACATTAGCACTATAAAACTTCGTCTCAATTAGCATAATCTGTATTTCCATTATAGAGCGAAGCTTTACAGCCAACTCCTCACTGAGCACTCTGGATCTGTCTCTCTCTGAGGAGAAATTCTCAAAACACAAGAAAACCATTCAGCATGGTGAATGCACAAGGTCTCAGTGCCTGCTTATCTTTATGTGGTCCTACTCCCTTCATCTGTCTCCCTTCATTGCCCCCATCATTTCAATGACTTTAATTAAAACCTTTTGATGGACTTTTGTCTTCAGTGAGGAAATGCAGCCATGCCTCACACATACACAAGTGGATGAGCCAAGCACACCAACTCTACCTCCTGAAGGCACATCACAGAGGAAAAAGGAATGAACAAGGAATGATCTTTCTGTGATTTTACATCCAATGAGAGCATTCAAAGGGGAATCAGAACAGGCAGCAGTGGCAAAAGACACATATTCTGGTATCACTAACAAATAGGATAGACTAAACATTTTCAATTGACTGGGACTCTTCCTCCAAATATCATGGATATGCTAAATGCATATAAAAGCAACATGCACAAATAGCACGAGGCCACTATGCAAGTAGCTTTCCTCTGCTTTAGATGGGAATGAGGGAATCACACAGCACTTCAACATGTAGTTTCTAAGGCTCCAGAACACTGGATACCTATGTGACCTCTACTGGTAATAACAGTATTTATAATTAGCATGCAAAATACGAGGCTTTGGTTTCAGTAAAATGGCCTGTCAGCTGCATTTAGAAACTCTGTTAGTATTGCAGCTGATGACCAGTGAGTAGCCAAAATGCAGGATCCCTCTGACAGTACCATTCTCAAGGAGAGAGGCAACAAAACTGCTTGACAGAGCCATGGACCCAGAAAGTTCTTCTGTAGGGAACAAATGCTGTTCCTGCCATTGTGATGTCTCATGCAGAAAAGGAAACAAAGGAAACAAATCTTTTCAGAAGATTTTCCTAACCTAATTCCCAACTGAGCAATAGTTCATCTTTCAGAAAGACAACTCATCCTCTTTCTAAAATTGCCAGGAACAGCGAGAGATGGATTGATGTCAAATTTTCTTCCCCAGCCATTCCCTTTTGCAAAGCTGATGGGACCTACCTGCACCTTCCAGCCACTTGATCTTGTGGGACATCTGTCTCCTCACCTCTATACATGTAACTCAGGATCAAGGCACCTTCTCACTTCCCTTTACTCTGTGACAAATTTTCTGGGCACTTCATCACTCCCTCCTTTCTCTGAACACACTCAAAGCTAACACAGCAGCTTGCTGACACCAGGGTGCCCCACATCAAAAGCAAAAGCTGTGGCAGGACCCACAGGATGAGCAAGGGCCACCTGCCCTTGCTGGCCCTGCCCTCCACCCTCACATTCTCCCCTGAGTGCCAGGCACCAGGCAGGCCAGCTGGTGAACCATCACCCCCCAAACCTTTTCCAGACCTCACTTCCAACAAAGAAGAGTCCTCTACTAAGTAAGCACCAGCTAAATTTTATTCCTCTATGCACTCACTGCTGCTAAATGACTAAAACTGGGCTGCCACCCAAGTCACTGGGTATTCACAATTCTGCATTAATGATCTGCAGTTCTCTTCCTCTCCATTTACCACTGCCTTAACTTTTGGATCCTCTGTAAATTTGATCAATAAATGAGTGTGTTTTGTTCTGGATGATAAATTAGAATATTTAACAACCATCAGCCCAAAATCTGGTCCCCCAGGGATCCCATGGGAAATGTATCTGCTTAGAGATAATTTCCCAGTTACAGCTATTTTTATAAACTGTTCAAAGTTTTTTAAATCAGTAATATGTGTGCCAAGTTGACATGCATTCATTTCCCAATTTAACTTTTGGGTTGTTCATTCCCCTGATTCGTATCACCTGTACAGGAGGAATTCTGACATTCAGATATTGTCTCATTAAAACAAAGAGGGTCATCAGCTTGGAGAATTAATTTTTATGTCTGAAAAGATATTTTGGCTCATTGCCTGCCTTTAACCTTCCAAGGCTGCAGTGAAGGCTTCTGTGATGTATTCCAGTCTTGCTTTGCTCTCAACTCTGCATGGGTTAATTTTATCACAAGTTCTTGAAAGCTGAAACATCGAAATTGCATTTTAATTGAAAGTACTTTACACTTCCAGCTTAAAAATATAGATCAGAATAAAAATTACAGTCTAAGTGATGCTTTCTCCAGCCACAGAGCTGAATGGCAGATTGTTCCCTCCTGATCACTCTTAGCTCAGATGGCTGCTGCTTTTGGGACAATTCTCATGCTTTATTCTGAAAACTCCATTTGTCTTCATTAAATATTAATCAGCCTTTACCAAGGAGTATATGTAAAAGCTGTGTTAAATAACAGAACACAACAAGTGAAGGAAAAAAAAAAAAAGCTGATTTGATTTCAAAATTACAATAAGGGGCTGTCACATATTATCCCTTTCCAAGCTAAGATAAATCATCCCAGCTCCATGAACTCAAACAGATCTCTGCTCTTCTGCGTGGTTGGAAATTGCACCTGAGCTGTGAAAGGTGAAAGGAAGATTTACTGAGATTGACTGCTGGAGTCCTAAGCAGGCAGAGCAGTGAAATCATTTTATTCAGCTGGGAAGGCCCCATTTGTGTGCTTACATGGAGCTACTTGTGCAGGCAGGATATGAGTGACCAGAGTACACCCACACATGAGTGAGTATATCCATTGCATTATTGGTGTTGACACAGCAAACCAGCATTTAACCCACTGCCACATGCTGGTTTGTTTTTTGGTTTTGGTTTTTTTTTGTTTTGTAAACAATTTCCAAAAGTTGTAACATGCTGCATTATGTTCTGCTATTCAAATCCAACAATAAAACAGCAGTTCATTTTGGCTTCTCCTTTCCATTCTATGGATTTTGCTTCTCTCTATTTCATTACAAGGCTCCCAGAATGAAAGCTTAAGTACTATTCTGAGAAAATGGCAATGTGAATTTTTCATCTAATAGTAGTCTTTTATTTAATAACTTTTTTTTCCAGAACACACGACTTTTCAACTACTCTATTTAATCAAGCTCTTGACATACTATTTTCCTGTCAAAACCTATCCTACTTTTCTGGAATCTTTATCCTCTCTTTATTCCTGTCTGACCTTTTCTTTTCTCCCCTCACCACACGATTCCCTTTGGCACTCTGCTGCTCCTACACACCTCTACCAATCTTTCAGGCTGTTTCCCAGCTATAACCATTTCCCTTCCCTCATCTTTCCCAGTCTTCCACCATAATCCAGCTCCCTTCTTCCACCCTCTAAAGCAACAAGCCAAGAAAAATCCCAATTTACTCCCTAATCTAGCCACCACACCAGGTGTCCACTCCACCTGTGTCCTGCTCAATGCAGAGCACGGGGTGGTGAGGACAGGAGGTGCTGAAGGTGTGAGGACTCAGCTTCAATTGCTCCAGAGGAAACAGAAAACTCTGCCAGGTGTGCCCCTAGGTTTTCAGGCTTTACTCCCACCCCTGAGACTGGCAGGCTTTTTCCATTACCTCGGTGCCCCCTTCCCAGCTCAGTGCTGTCACTCCCCTCCTCTGTTTTTCTGTGATTCCCCATCCCTGCTCCCAGGAGAGCCCCTCTGCCCAGGGGCCCTGCATCAGCCAAAACCCAAAACAATGAAAAAGAGCCTTGAGAGGCAGGAAAATTAGAAGGCCAAGAGCTACAGTGCAGGAAGGTGAGGAGGCATGACTGGTCTTATTTATAGTTTTCACTCAAGGCTTTGTTTTTCCTGCAGTTAAAACAGCCAAGAAAGATGAGAGAATTCAAGGCCAGCAGCGTTGTCACAGGCACACAAAGGCATAAACAGCTGAGATGTTTGGGGGCAACGTTTGCCAAGGGCTTTCCCATTTCTCAACAAACAGTAGCTTGTCCTTTCCTTTTTACATATTCACTTTCAGTTCTCTATCCCAGATGTTTAAGTAAGGAGCAGTCATCCCTCAGACAATTAAAGGCTGTGAGCATGGAAAGTAGTCCAAGACTTTACCTGCTACTTTCTGATGGGGTGCATGAGAATTTTACTCTTCCCATCAAGGCTCCAGCTAAAAATCAGGGTTGGAAAAAAAATTCAGGTAAATACAAATGGCCTTAGTAATTTAGACTGCCTATTACCTCTACCACAGCTATGAATGGTTTTTTGTAATGGGAACTCCAAATAGAAAAGAAAATGAGAACAACACAAGTTGATAACCCCACTGTCATGAACCTTGCATTTGTAATATTGTGTTTGTGGCTACCACAAAATGTGTGCCAATTTCAAAGGACAGCTGAATATGCTGACAAAAAAACCAAATTCAAACCACTAGCACCAACTAATTTTGCTCAAGAACTTAGCTATCTCTTTTTTTTGTTACTGTTTTACACTGCCCACAAAATAATGAGAGATACGAAAACTGTAGATGAGAATATGAGTGAAACTGAAAAATAAGTGCTTCTGATGACCCCAAGATAATTGCAATATAAGTAAAGAGTGCAGGGTGAAGGTAACAAGTGATTTTATTCAGATCCTCCCCACATGAACAGGATTAATTCCATGCCCTGCAGATGTTCATTTGTGCCCTATTTATCCTGTGAGGAAATTAAACCACACAGTGGTTTGCTGTATACTCTGATCACCATATTAAGACAATTTCACTGTTTCTCTTGCAACTGTGCTACTTCCCTTCCCAGAGAGGACAACTGGGACCCTCCATCAGCCCAGCCCCAGCACTGAGGACCTCTTACCTCACTGTGCAATGTCCCTTCAGGCAGGAGGCTCTTCCTACCTATGTCATCTTGCCATACCAGTAATTACAGAATCATGGAGTGGTTTGGCTTTAAAGTGACCTTAACGATCATCTAGCTCCAACCCCCTCCCCATGGGCAGGGACACCTTCCACTAGAACAGATTGCTCAAAGCTCCATCCAACCTGGCCTTGAACACTTCATGGATGGGACATCCAAAGCTTCTCAGGGCAACCTGTTCCAGTTCCTCACCACCCTCACAGTCAAGTATTTCTTCTTTGTATTTAATCTGAATCTATTCTCTTCCAGTTTAGAGCCATTCCCCCTTGTCCTGCCACTCCATGCCCTGGTAAACAGTAATGCTAGCAAGTACTGAAATTCAAATAAACTGTCTTAGGCTAAAGTTCAAGGTCTCAGAAATAATATGTGCTTGGGGATTTGGAGTGAACTCTTCCATAAGCTTCCACTTGTGGCTTTCTTCAAAACACCTGATGGCATCATCCAGCTTTCCGAATGTCTATCCCATCTCAGCTGCAGCTAAAAACCAGTTTCCATCTGGACAATGCAACAGCAACCATCTCTTTCCAAACCTGCTTTGCTTCACAAACTCCCTGTCAGAGGTAGCTCTTTGCATCAATGCTTCTTTGTGTGGAAAAGGGTGGAAATGCTCCAGTTACATTCCCACCATTTCCATGCAAAGAAGCTTCAGAGAAGTTTCCTCATGGCCATGTGGGAGCTGAATCCTCAGCACAGCCTTTGGATGGTGCCCAGGGCTGGTGGCAGGTTGAAGCTCACCCCAACTTGCTCTCCCCAAAAAACAGCTGTCAATCAAGTATCCCTATCCTTAAGTCGACCCCTAATAAAACTCACAGTGAGGAGAGAGAAAAGGGGAAGTGAAACACATGCACAGCAAGCTCCAAATAAATATTTAGGGTTTTTCTCCTTCACTTGTTAGCTCTTTGTACAGCCAAAAGACAGAATTAAGCCAGGGACATGACTAAGGGTTTCCAGCACAGGGGTTTCCCTGTGCTATTTTTCTAATCAAAAAGTCAACAAGCTCCATCGTGGATTTTTATCCACAGGACAACACTTAAGAAAGAAACCACAAGACTTCATTTCCTTTCTCCAATGTTTTTCAAACAGCATCTGTTTGCGAACCGCAGTCAAAACAAAACACAGGCTTCTTCCCTCCCTTTAAACTCGAGATTAAGATACTCAGATAGTCTTTAATATTGAGAAACAAGTGACCAAAACGTTTCTTCCAAACCCAAGCAGCATTCTTCTTCCCCACCATCCAGACACAACACGGTCACACACCAGTCACAGGGCTCTGCAATCTCCTTCCCAGAAGTTCCCTTCCAGCAATGCCATCTCACAACAAAGCTTAGGTCAGGATTAAAGGAGGGGAGGGAATGTCTGAAATACAAAAGGTCTTTTGCTGGTCACATCAACTACAATATGTGGGACGGAAAAGATAAAAGCCAAAGGAAGATTTTCAGCTTCCCAGCACAAAAAGTAGCCATTAAAAGCAGTCCTCAAGGCCAAGCTAAACACACACAGGGTGACAGCCAGCCCTACCACTTGTCACTTGGCAAAATCACTGTCGCTGGGCTAATACCTCAAACGAGCACCTAAAGACATCTTGCTCCCCAAATCACACTGAGAGCAGATAAGCAGGATGAACTGCAGGCCACCCCCAATGGTCACAAATGATGCAATCTATTTCTAACAGATATGGCATCACAGCAACCAGCGTTACTGCTCGATTTGACAAGTGTAGAACACAGCAAGAGCAAAAACTTCTTCCTCCGTAAATTACCCCTTTCCTCTTCCTATGGCCTGTCTCTTAAAAAAATGTGAAGAAAGTGATAAAGTGAAAATAAGACTAATAAAATGCTGTGCTTATTTGGCACAAAGAAATGAAAAAAGCTTCCAAAAAAAAAGGCAATTTTCTTAAAAAACCTGGCCATATTCTACTCTCTCTTCTTTGCAATGGCAGCCATTACAGAAAAGATTTGTACTCTTTCTTACCCAATTCTACAATTTGACTGCTGTCACTGCACAGGCACCAGTGGTACTGAATTAACATGGAGTCACACCCAGAAGGTTATTAAAAAAAAAAACAAATTACACAATGCAGTGCTAAACACAACAGCTTTCCTGAATTATGGCCATTTCCTCAAATATGAGCTGGTACCACACTGCCAGCTGGAGCCAAATGCATGAGCACCCCACGTCCATCCAATGCGCTTCCAAAGAGAGCAGCAGCAAGAAGCAACTGCAAAGCAGGGACACTCAGCCTGAATTTGGAATGCAAGCACGGGCTGGTTTATTATTAGGTTGTTCTTTTGAGTTACACAACCAATGCCTTGGCTACACTGGATAAAAATAAAAGCACAGCACTTTACAGATCACCTGCCTCTCTCGCCGCGAGCTGCTGCCCGTGCTCCGCAGTGAGGAGCTCCCAGCTGGAGGGGGGAACACAGAGCAGCTCCTTGCTCGGGGTCCCAACCACAGCCCAGGGTGAGTGGGAGCAGAGACTGGGTCACAGAGATGCCCAGCTGGCTCCCACTGCCACTGCTGCCACTGCAGAGCCCTTCCAGAGGAAAGCAGAGGGTGATGGAGAGGTGTGTGGCAGGAAGAGCACGGCCACAAACCAAGTTTGACCACTCTGCTCTCAGCAATGGGGAGAAAAACACTCAGAATAGACCTAACAATGTCACCAGGCTAAAAGATTATCTTAAGGATTATATCTGTTTGGAAGATATAAGTAAACAAGTAATTGGTAGACAGGATTAATTTTCAATGTGTAAAATCTGAACTCCACTCTGAAGCAATATAAAAAACGATGACTCTCTTCAGGAATCAGCAAGAGCAGCAAATCTTTCTCAGATTCTCAGATTTGTACACCAACAGTGTACTCACACCACTCAGCACTGGCTGCCTCTCACCTTCCTTCCCTCCACTATGAGTGACTTCAATGACTCTTCTCCAGGTCCAAAGAATTTTTGAGTTACTAAACTTCAAAATAGCAGCTATTGAAAAACAAAATAACACAGCTGATGATAAAACATACCATGCCTGAAATAGAGCATTCAAGAACAGCTTCAGCAAAAAAATACTGACTTCAGATTCCCTACTGGAAAAAAAACCCCAACCTTTACATACCAAGGATACTCAGGATATTCTACGACTCTATGATCATTATTTGTCTCCATTTAACATTCCTAAAGAACAGGTCTTATTTATTTAGCAAGAGTTGACCAATCCAACCTGAGAAGTGCCTAATCCCATCATAACCTTCCTTCACATCACCATCATCATATACCTTGTGTTCTGTTCTCAAATCTAGATATGCACTTCTCAAAGTCCACAGGCAAGACTCAAGTCTTAGGCCACAATTCTTGCCCAGGAAGCCAAGGGGTCCCACATCTGATACCTCCCACTGGGGTTTACTTCTGGCTTCTGCTTTTGGTTCCCTCACAGTCTTCTTGTGTAACCTTGGGGGTACCACTTCAGCCCAAATTCATCAGTATACTGAAGCCCTCACTTCACATCATGCATATGAGTTGAAAATCAATGCAAGTATGATTGATACAATCATGACTTGCTGAAGGTCAGAAAACAAACTGGTGACAGAGCTGGAAATAAAGCAGAGACCTCCTGATCTCAAGATCAATTCCTTTAACCTCCAGGCCATGTTTGCATGAATTAACAAGGGAAACAATTCATCTGCATGTGGTCTGAGTCATTTTAGTGATCAGGTAATGTGTCCCAGTTCTGTCATCATTACATTTGATGGCTCTGGGCTCCAATTTCCACCCCCACGCCACTTGCCCAACAATTTCTGTCCTTGGGAAAAAGTAATCAAGTATGATAAGGATGACAATCATAATTAGCTTAAAATACAGGCCTGCTGGCATGTATTGAGAACAAATTTTTATGTAAAGAGCTAATGCAAAAGGAGTAAAACTAAAGCAGAGAAATTTTCCATTAATTGTCTATGGATATCCAAACCCAAATGATGAGAAATCATCATTTTAGGAAGTGGTAGGAATTCCCTTTACATAAATTACTCCTTTAAATATTTAAAATCCCACTTCAGCCTCACTAGAAATTAATGTTTAATAGCTGCTCTTCTGTAACCTGACAGAAGCATTTGTAAAATGCATTTAGCCTGGTCAGCTCTCTCCTGCTCTCAAAATATGGGCAAAAGAAGAGAGCCAAAGACCAAACAAGGCAAGAAACAATCTGATTTGCTCAGCTACCTGTCACTAAGTAAATCACTTACCAGAGAAGAAAGAAGAATAGACTCAAACGCTTGAAGGTGACTCTTTGTAACAGCAACCAGTTATGAATTATATCACATTAGCACCAATTCTGTGTTTTAGAGATTTTAGAGAATATATTTGTCCATCTTCTGCCATTTTTCACAGCTAAGCACTACTGGTCTGTTGGAAGGAGGCCAGCTGTCAGTAATTCTGAGTCATTCTGTCAAACTGACACTTCACAAATCTGTGAGAGTTCGCATTTCTGATGATGAATTCCTCACTGTGTGTGTGACAGGATAAATTACTGCCAGCAATACCCACAAAATGACTGCCCTACCTGACTCCATGGGTCAGTGGGCTCGCTGTAGAGAGACAGGCAAGGTGCAAAGCACTGCCAAGGGATGACAACTGCCACACTGGAGGGATCTGGAGACAAAGTTGTGTTTGTTTTCTGACCTTCACTGAAAGCCCAGCTTTCAAAATACTGTGAGCACTACGACCATGCCTATTACATCAGTAATATGTGTGATAAGAACTAAGCAGAGATAAGGGATATAACTTTATCAAGGAAGCCTGAATAGCAGCAACACCAGGTTCCTTTTTAGCCACATTAATAGAACCTCTCAGAGGATTAGTTTTAGGACAATAAGCCTGGGTAAAACAACTCTTTTCAAGAGTTTCAATGTTGTAATTAAACATCCTCTAACTTTTAACCCTCTTGTCCAGCCTACAGACTCATGTATCAGAGATGCAGAGGAAGAGATGGATGCCACACTGACAAAACACAGATATCAAAGCATTATCACAACAAGCAGCATTTATCATAGCAGTGTTGGTTACCTGTGTCTGCTGCATAAGCCTGCCATGGAAATGACCTCTAAAATTACCTCTAAACTTGCCCTAATTCATGTCTTTTCCAGCCCCAACCAACACATAAGTTTAGCACAAGCAGTAAGTCCCAGAGGGTTTCCACTCCTTTGTCCTCACTGCCTTCCAGTCTAAGTTACACATTGTCCCACAGGGTGAGGAGAAAAGACAGTGTGGGGTCAGCAGGCTGATGGATAAAAAGGGTTTATTTAATCAACCCTTACTGAGCAGAGCCTGAGCGATTAATCTGTGCAAGTGCCCAACTCTTCCAGCAGCTCCTTTGCTGAGTCTCTCCTGAACAACTCATTAAACAGAGCAAGGAAGGATCACCCTGGCAGGATGATTAAAGTCTCTGCATGAGGAGCAAGGAACCCTCTGAGATCACTCAATGTGCACACCAACAGAGCCAACAGAGGGTTCTTTCCAACTGAGGAAAGAAAAAGTGATGGTGTCTGTGTTAAAAAAAATAAAAGGACAAAGCTTTTCCCTTGTTCATTTAATGATTTCCAGTGCTATCAAAAGACACAGAGGCACATGTACAGCTGATACAAATCTCTGCAAATCCACTGACTTTGACAACACTACAGGAATCTAAAGCAGCTGAGATTTTAGACCCAAAGTCTTAATTACAAATAAAACCGTAACACCCTAAATTTTGGTTACCATTTAAAAACTCAGTGACTGCCCCCGAAAAACTAAAAATACTGACTCAGGTTTCGACTCACCCAGGCAAAAATGTGCTCAAACCTAACAGAAAGAACTACATGATGCTTAAAATAACAGCAACCACTGCCTGCTGCCTCCACTCCCACAGCTACCTTTCATTACTGGAAGCAAGCAGTCATTGTGCTTAAGTTTTCTGGACAAAGCAAAACCAGAAAACAGAAACAGCCATCATGTATGAACGAAATGTTTAAAACAAAACAAAAAATATTGAGCTATTTGAAGTTAAATATTAGTCAAACAGATTCCATCAAAATTGTTACTGACTCATGATTACTAAAGTAGGATAATAATGTACTACAGACAGCAGACAAAATGTGTCCTCCTCTAAAAACATAACTTATATAAGTCCATATATAATTTATTTGAAAGACTATGAAACCACAATTGCAGGGAAGACATATGATACAAAAAAAGATAATACAATTTTTTTAAAAACCCACAAACTGCTGAAACATCTGGTTATTTCCAAAACTGGACTCCCATAGTAAATGAAAAGCCACTGAAAGTAGCACAAAGACCCCCAAATAGCACTGAAAGCCTGCTGGAAGTAAAGCCTCAAAGGAATGTGTTGTAAAATGTCTAACCACAGCTCCCCTAAATAACTCAGCCACACGTGGACGATATAAATCATATTTTTAACAGGACAGAGCATCACAAGCAAGTGTAAATCAATAGGGCTGCACATGTACAAGGGAATGCTAAAAGCATTAGAGCAAAACCCTCTGTGCTGAGAGACCTTGCAGCTGCTCCAGGAAAACACTGGAGCAAGCAAATCCATGCAGCAAGGAGTGGAGTGTGGTAGGACAGTACTCAGACAGCCCAGGGAGGCTGCCAGCCCTGAAACCCCTGCAGAGTCCCTGACTTGGGGTTTTGGGGTGAACAGGGGAGGGTCTGGAGCCAGCAGCCCATGTCACAGCCTGCTCTGGCCATCGAACTGGAGGCTGAGCCACAAGGGAGCTGCACTTCCATCACAGCAGGGAGGGGTCTGGGCTTGTGCCTGATGCCTTAGGTTCTAGCTTTTATATTTTTTAGATCCTGAGCTGTTTTAGTGGGTATCTTTAGGTTCCATATCCAGTGTTACTGAGCTCTCTTCACAGAGTAGAGAGACAAAACAATTCCTTCTCCAGCTCCACACCAAGGACAACTTTCAGGCCCAAGAACGAAAACAGCGGTGAAGGAAGAAGGAAAAACCAGGAGGATGGAGCTCCATAAGCTGAAGCTGTGGTTGGACAATTGTTTCTGATGTGCTGATGGACCAGAACTTCTCAAAGTGTGGGACCTCGTGATCAGGTGTCCATTCTGGGACCATTTTGGGGCATCCTGGGTGTGTCTGGCTGGACTCTGGTGTGGCCCAGGTGTGCCCAGTGAGGCCTTTTTATAAATATCTACTTTATCCTCTTGCTCTAATTTCTGTCCCAGGGCAGCCTGCAGAAGGCAACATGCCCAAATGGAGTCCTGATCCCAGACTCAAAAAAAAGAGGGAGTGATGTCACTGTGGCTGTATTTAACATGGGCCACATCGACCACATGTGCTGTCAAAATCGAGCCAGGTGGATGCCATACATAAACAACCACATTTATGCAGAAATGATTAAAGGCATCTTTACAATTCAAGAGCATATATAGAAAATTTGAATCTTGGACTAATTCCTCCCAAATTTAGGCTAAAAAAAAAGTGAAAACTACCAATTTAATTTTTTTAGCAGCACATCCTCCTGCAGCCTATGCAACCCAGCTGGGACATGCAGAAGGTCTAAACTGGAATTTACTACAGCTTTAAACTAGGATATATTTTAAAACATCTTCATGGGCGGAGTTCTGTCTCATTCAGGGCATAACTAGACACCTACTGACATTTTTTTCTCTATGTAATAAAAATAAAACAAATGACAGCACAAAAAACTGTAACTTTAAAATTACATACCAATCTTTTAAACCTGAACCAAAAACAAACCATCTGGATTAAAATATTGGATTTTTCTAGTTTAATTTACCTTGTTAAAACCTGACATTGGAATAGCACAAGCTGTGAATTGGAAAGATACAGCAGTCTGCCCTTAGCAGATGAACTGAATATAAGAAACAGAAGTAACACCAAAAACTGAAACACAAAAGATGCAAAGTACTAACAGAAGAAATAGTCTCTACAGTAGTTTTATTTTTAAAAGATCAACAACTATAACATTTAAAATACTGCAGTTTGCACATCTGGACTGTAACTTCAAATACTGCACCAGGAGTCTGTGATAAAGACAGAGGAGACACAAGAGACCCCTTTCCTGACTGACACTGCCAGAAGTGAGGAAGGTCAAAGGTAAGCAGGGAAAAAAGGAGAGAGGAAAAGCCAGCTAGCTGATGCAGCAAGCTACAGCTGCAGCTGAGAGCCAGGACTCTGGTAACTAGTGAAAAAGCCTTTAGGCAGCAAAATGCAGGACATGAATTGAGATCCCACACAGCAAAGGTAGGTAAGGACACTTCTTGGGAACACACAGGGATCAAAGAAAGGGCAAGAGCTCTCAGACTGGCTGGATCACAAGCACTGGATGGAGCCAGAAGTAAAAAGAAACGTGAAAAAAAGCAGCTGTCATTAAGGAGGAATGACAGGACGTGTTGGGACAAAACACTGGAGGAAGCACAGGCTGGATTCACTGATGAAAAGGGGACAGGCAGCGGATACAGGCGGGGAGACGCTGCCAGAGGACAAAGCCAGAAGCAGTCTGGGAAACCTGATAGCACAGAGCAGGGCAGAGGCTAAAAAGGAGAAAAAAAGGAGAAAGCTTTAGCAATTGAAATGACCTTTGGAAAAAAAAAAAAAAGCTGAGAAGTTAAAAAATCGAGAGGAAGATGTGGACTCACATCATCTCCGTGCCGTAATTCAGGGCAGGAAACCTACACAAGAATACATAGCAAGGGCAAAACTTGGAATATAAAATTTGCTATAGAAGATAATTAATCCATCTAAGCATCTCACAGCTTGCTGTGGCCCCATTTATGTTTCTACAGAAAGAATCCAATTAAACATCTGGTGCTTGGCTGAATACAAAAGAGAAAATTATGTCCTAACACCAACCATGGTCTTCCAGTGGTGACTTCATCAGCACCACAACCAACCTAAGCTTTACCTACTTGACAAGGGAAGTCACTGTGAGGAACAATAGTAGACCATTTCTCTTGCACTTTTAACTTCAAACAATTTCTTTTATACTTTGACAGAAGGAAGACTACACCTGGTCAGACCAAAGAACGGAATTTTTTTCTCCTTTTAATCAAGAGATCTCCTCTATTGTACTTCTAGGATAAAAACACCCTGCACACCATGCACATACTAACTCACTACACACTCTTGCTTCTACATTCATTTATTCCAAGTCTCAAAGAGATCTGCCCAGATCTCTCAAATCAGGCTGTGCCAGCCCTGGTCCCAGACTACCCACCTCCAATAATGTTACTTAACAACTCAAGAACTCACTGTGTGCTCACACTGACTCTCTACCTTGCTTATCACAAATCTACTTCCTAGTTTCTGGCTACACTGCCTCTCTCCTCTGTGGCTACTTAATTTCCAGAACACCTTCCTTTAAAGGGAGGCTTCAATTTAGAAAATTCAAGTTAGTTACAGCCTCTGGGATGGTTTTATTTACCATTAGGTTAGCTTTCTGAGGCTATTCTTTGCAGATGAAAGGAACCCTTGCAGAATCTGAGCACAGCTCACACCCTTCAGGCATTGGCAGGTGGCTGGGGTGTAGCCTTGCTCTGACCAGCAGGCTCAAAGAAACCTAATTTTGAAAATATGACAGTATTTTACCTATGAGAAACTACATCATAATTAAGGAAACAGCTTCATCTTTTCATGCTTGGACACTCACTAAAATGGAAATTGCTTTCCCAGCCTCAATGGCAGAACTTCAGTGAAAACTTCTGTTTTCTTTCCCTCAATTGCCAATGATAATAGACGCAGACTCTCAATTTTAAATAAAATCTAGCCACACCCAGAATTACTCACATCAAGACCATTTTTGATGTAGTTTTCAGAAGAAAAGTGCAAAACCAGGTTTTCAAGCCCTGCTGGACACAGAGCATTCCCCTTTCCCCATCACACTTGAGAAGCTCCCATTACACCTCCCACAGCTATCACCTTAATTCAGTTCTCTCCCTCTATTTGTCTTCCCCCAGTGAAGCTCTTTTGTACTTCCGACCTTTCCAACACCAATCTCATCATCCAACATGAATGACACAAGGAAGGGAGGCAAAGGGCTTCTGTGCAGAAACCAAAAATCTCCAACGGGTGTGGTTCAGCGTTTCTGCATTGCCCCTTGGTTTTTGGGAACCCCCTTTGCCCATACAGGAAGCTTGTTAGCCAAAAAGCAGAAACCACAGATCTGGAGGCCTCACATCCCACAGGAGAGCTGAACTTATTTTTTCTGGACCTGTTTTTCCCCCCTTTAGCCACTCAGTGCAGGGGAGAGGGAGCACTGCCAGTGATGTCTGCAGGTGGCCAGGAGGATGCTTCCATCAGGAGAGAGCAG
The DNA here is from genome assembly GCA_013397295.1 of Polioptila caerulea. NCBI lineage: Eukaryota > Metazoa > Chordata > Aves > Passeriformes > Certhiidae > Polioptila > Polioptila caerulea. The sequence continues at coordinate 97,986 of VYXF01011140.1, forward strand.
GGAAAACACTGCTGGAATTACAGCAAGGGTCTCTATTAACAGATTAAACCCTGTCCTGAATGCTACCACAGCCTAGCCTCTCTGTTCCACTTACATTAATAACTGACATTGTTGGCCTTTTTTTTTTTTTTGGGCTCTTTGAAATGCCCATCAACCATTTCCACATTCCAGGTGGTGTACATCCCCTGGAAAAATCACCATTTTCAGAACACACAATGCATCCATTAAAAAAAACCCCACACCTTACAATGATAAATAATAACAAATGCAAACTTCCATCAGATTTCCTGTGCATATGTATTTAAAGGACTGGTAACCATGTCCCTCCATCTTAAAGAGCTGCTTAAATTGCAGCAAATTGTTAGAAACCAATCAATTCTACAAGATACCAATTCATTACACTGGCTAAAATACAAACACAAAATCCCTGACAGCTATCTGGCAAGGATGTAAACTTCATTAACTTCATGTTTTGCTTATGTATTGCATAAAATGAAATATTGATTGTCTCGCCACTTACTACAATGTAAAAATGGTGTGAGTGTATTGGAGGAAAATATAAATATTTATTACAGAGCAAATCAAATGCCAAGTGAAGCCAGATTAATCACTTCTTTAGGTTGCTTTTATGTGGATTTTTTTTTTCTCAGAGAATCAAAGCAGCACTGAGGGCCTGCTAAATGGGAGGAAAAACACAGGTGTTAACGTGCACACACTCAACTACTTTTATTTCCAATTTGCTTTGTTTTTTAAATAAGGGATACAAATTAATAAATAAAATTAAATACTCCAGCTTTGAGGAAATGGTTAAGACCAGGCTATGGCTGTGATTTGAAAGTACAGCTGCAGGACACACAGCCACTGTTAGCTCAGGGAAAGGGAAGACATTACACAGAAAGGATTTAATTTCTCAAAAAAGATTTTCTCATCACTTTGTACATGTTTCTGCAATTTAACCTTCGCCATCTGGTTCAAGCAATCTCCCAGGCTCTGTTAACCTTAGTTTTGGGGTGAAAGGAAGCAGGAGTCATTATTGTTTACTGCATTTCTGCAGCAGAGATTTTAATTTGGGGGGCATAAGGAAAAGTGTAAGGAAATAAATTGCTGTGTGGTCCACGAAACAGAGTCAATCTTAGCAACCTTTCCCAATGAGACTCTGAGGCTGACTTTATCCTCTGGGTGAAATATTAAAATTGACTTTATTCCCACATGCCTGCCAATTTGGATACTGCACTTGCTGACACAAAAGCATAAAAAGAATATGCTGGTTAATTAGATGAATTATAATGATTTAGAAAGGAGGTTGAACATACTTTGACTTGAGGGATTTGCTACTTCTCTGCAAAACCCAGCAATTTCCAAACTTTCCAAACACAGCTCTTTGCAGCTGTGAAGTGCTGCAACAGAGGCTTCAGGGATATGAGGATATCACACAAATAACTGGAATACTCTCCTTCCTGTGACTCTGATATATTTGGTACCACATGAGGGCTGGAATACTAAAGTCACTTTGTTCTGGCTTTTTACTGTCGTTTGATACTGGATGAATAAAATTTTAAGAGTCAATAACTCCAGATAGTTCAAATAAAAGAAAAATAAGTTGGTTTTTTTTTTTCCTTAGCTAAAGTACTTGTTTGAGGTGAAAGATGAGACATAAAACAAGATATCCTGAAACTATTAGTTAGAAAAGGCAGGAAAGTCACTGTTGGTGTTCTATAATTGAACTACTTTGCCTTACTAAACCACGTAAGGTTTGTAATGTTGTAGGGCTCCATTCACAAAGGTACCTGAGGGTACCTTTTGCCAAGGTACCCAGTGCCTTTTACTCTCACTGCTTGTTTTGGGAGAGAGGGTCATTTTTGACAGATCAGGGCAGTTACTGAAAAATCCTACCTGTGAAGATGGCAATTGCTAGGTGATTTTTTTTTTCAGAGAAAGAGAAGGAAGTCACCCTTCACCTGGGCTTTTACATGTCTTGTGTAGACAGTCTCAGGAAAAGATTGGTTAACACATGGTGGATGCCACTTTCCCCAGAGCAAGAAAGCCTCCTTTGACATAATTTACCACATACAGTGCCTTGCTAGGATGTTAAATGATGGCAATTGATGGCATGCTTGCCCTGCTGACAGATATATAATGCTCTTTTCCTCAAATATAAATAAAACATCTCCTTCCTCACCAGCTATAGCTGTCCTGGTAAAGCAGCCCCTGGATAACAAAGCTCCCTGGGATGTGCCCACCTGATTCCAGCTCTGTCTCTCAGACAATGGGTGGTGTTGCTCAGGCTTTTATTTCACCCTTCATCTGTCACCCAGTCTGTGCCTTGGCAAGTATGACTGCTCTCCTAGGTAGGTTCAGAGCCATGTTTTCATAGAATGCAGCACAGGCATACAGCACACGACAGATAAAGAATTATCTTGCCAAACACAGTTCACGTAAGAGATTTAGATTGCCCCCAAAAATCCTTTACAGCTACTTTGCAGCTTAGCACAAAGTCAGCAAATCTCCAACAACTGGCACACTCTGCTTTCTTAAGTACAAACTACTTTTTTCTAGAAAGAAAAGACATTTCTTAAAATTCATAATTAAGCTGTACTCTTGAAAGAAGTTTGTTCTGCTGCTGCCTTTGTCAAGGAGCAAAGTTACCCAGGAGTTGTCTGAAAAGAGGCTTCTTACAGCTCCTACCTGGGGCACAGAGCAGGAGTAGCTACAGCTGAAAAGGACTGGTAAATCTACAGAGGATGTTTCCATAGGACATCACAGAATTAGCTATGTAAAACAAAAGCAGATTTCCTCAATACCACAAAAATAAGGAAATTGATAAACATTCACAAGACCCACTTCAGATAATTGAGTGCTTGTTCAACATATTCCAGCAGTGTTGTGTTGTGTGTTGTCTTGGTTTTGTTCAAAATGTAAATGTTTTATGGTCTTAAATATGCCCATATTTTTTTGACATTAGGAGTACTATGGAAACAAACACAACATTAAACAAAATAGTGAGCAGATTTTTCTCTTTCTTCTTCCAATATGGCAAAATAACAAGTATCTTCATTATCACAGCCATTTCCCTGCGACAAGTCTTTCCAGTTTCTCTGTATCAGCTTCTTCAGAAGTTTTCCATCCCTCTTTCTAGAAACACAGGAATTTTTAAGACATTTTCACATCACTTTTCTCTCCTGTATTTCTATTAAGAGTTGCTTTGAGTCTTATACCTGGGTTATTCACACTTTTCCATGGCCACTGCCCCCTGCAGCACCTTGGGTGAGAGGCAGAGCAGCACAGGGTGAATGTCCAGCACAAGGGTGACAGAGGACACCCCAAGCATGGTGGCATTTTCAGTGTCTTGCTGGAGGGTTCAACAGGAAAGAAAGGACCACAGGACAGCACCAGGAAGGAAAACCAAGCAGTTTGAAGGAAAATGCTTATCTCTCTCACTAGCCTCTGAGAAACAGGGAAGACTCACATCAGCAAGGAGCCCCAAGCAATTTTGCTCTCAAGATCACAGTGAGGAAACAATCTATAGAAAAGCACCCTGAACTACAAGTGATCAGGCAGTCACTGTAGTTTTCTCCACTGGACTGACACCAACTATACACAAGGAGAGAGATCTCTAGTGCATATGCCTTTGATCCAATTTATCCTCACTGAGATTTATCCTTTCTGAGACCGTTCCCTCTTTACAACATCACAAACAGCTCCTTTGGTTCCACCAGCATCTCACTAAAATGTTTGACAGAAAAGCTGTAATTTCCAGAGAAATCAGATTAAAGGCAATAAACCCTGCACCTATCCTTGCACTTACAGGGCCCAGTGATGCTTGTACACTCAGACAAGCAGCAAAACACACAGCACTGAGCACTTGAGTGGCTGGGAAAGATGATGCCTCTCTGGCACTTCTTGAAATTTATTTAAATTGTTTAACAGTTCCTGGGACCTTCAAATCCAACAAAACCCATGGCAGATTGCACAGGACTCACTTGGAAAAGCTTTACCTTGCCAGTTAATGGAGAACATATGTACAACTCCATATGCAATCTTTGGAAATTTAATACTCAAAAACCACCCTGTCAAGATAAGGTTGAAGAAAAACAAAATCACTGTTGTTACAACCCAGTTTTCATCTCAGCCAATTTACCCTCTGAGCCTCCTGTTATCTAGGCAGTATTTTATTATACAGAGCACAAAGGGGAGAAAAAAAACAGTAAATAAAAAAAAAATTACCTCTTAGGTTGCCAATTCATTCCACATTTCCCTTACTCTACCACAGGACTGCTCTTTGAACATGTCCATCAGCCAGAATTCCACACACCCATTGCCCCAAAGAGCTGAAGGGCAACAGGAAAAAGGGAGAAGATTTCTATTCCAGCTGATGCTGCCAGAAATTGAGCTATGAACCCATCAGAAAAACAGAAGAACAGGGTACAGTATGTTACAAAGATTCAGCTTTTGGCTCAGCAGCCCAGAAATGCCTCCTGCACACAGCAACAATCAAAATTGTCTTTCTGGACTGAAATTATTAAGTAAAGGAACAACAAAGTGCAGTTCTTGGTTAAAACCACAGAAAAACTCTTTGTACGGTGAACTTGATTTAAAAATTATTCTCCCTAATAAATATTCTCAGGGGACCTTTTCTTCTGAGCAGCTCTGCAGTCTCTGTGAACACCAGAGCTATTCCAATACACCAGGTCTGTCTATGAAATTTGTAATAATTTGGGTGAGTTTTGAAAAGGTCTAGAGGACTCAGAAGAATATCCCCAATTATTTTTCAAGAGGGCTCACATGCTGAAGTCACCAAAGACCCATCTTGATGAAAAAGCTAATAGATATATTATGAAGAGGTGCCTGAGGTTAAACATTTTAAATCAAGTGGATGTAATATGGAACATAAGTCAGTTGCATCATCTTAATTTAGACTAATTAAAAGCTAAAATATCAACACATGAGAGAAATATACAATAGAATTAAACTGGTAAAGGTTTCTGAACCTGAAATTTACTGCTGTATATGCTGTAGATCCTACACATCAACAAGCCTAGGATACTACAAGCACTAAACAAGTGGATGATCAGGAACATGTACCTTTATTAGAAAAGAATGTATTTAAACACTGTCATTTTATATTTCTTCCTCCATCTCCATGACACCATTATCCAAAAAAAATACAACCATTTAAACAATTAAATTCAAAATTTCAGGCTTTTTTTTTTTTTGTTTTTTGGGGTTTTTTAATAAAAAGTAGATTCAAAAGGTGAGATTAAAGTTCTACTAAATGTCAGGACAGACACTGTAACCATAGTACATTATCCTGAGAAAGGCTACTTGAAAGTGTTAGCAGTGGAACAGATTTTGCTGCTGTTAAAGGTCACACACATTTCTTCTAATAGTTTCCACTGGAATGAGATGGGGCCATTTTGGTAACTGCTCTGTGACAGCAAAATGGATAGAACTGTGCAGTGAATAAACAGTAAAAGCCTGGGAACAGCTGGGTATTTTTATCTAACTGGGCTATCATTTTGTGTATACACTGATATCATGTATTTACACAGCTAGCAAATTATACCTGCAATGGTTACAAAGATACAAGGATTAGTAACCAAAATCAATTCTATCGCTACCCATCTCAATAAATATTCATGTCCCACATGAAAATACTTTATCTGCCACAGGGAATCAAAATAATTTCAACTTCACAGAACCCTTGTTTATCCCTAAAACTTCCATGACTATTACCTTTCCTTGTTTATAAGAGGAATTAGTGCAGTTGGTAAAATGGATGGTGTAAATCATCCAAGGGGTATCAAAGGACAGCATCCTTCCCTCTCTGATTTTATAATGCCCTTGCTTTGATGGGCAGCACAACATCAGAGTTTAATCTCACAAAGGCAAATTCTGCATTGGTTGTGGCAGTGCAGGAGACTGATTTCCAGAAAATTGTTTATATACACAGTAACTTCAAGCAGAAGCTCCAGCACAGAACCAGGGACCTGCTCTGCTGGAGGACATCCCCCAGTGAGCCAGGACCTCTCAGGAAAGCGTCCCAGCACACACTCTGTGTCCTACAGAGGGGTTCTGAAGCACTTCTCATCCACAGAGAGCAGCTCAAGCAGGGAGGGATGGAAGCTGAGCCCTCCCAAGGCAGAGTGGCAGCTGTCACTCCCTGGTTTTGAGGAATGGGTGCTCAGGACCTGGGCAAGCCAGCCCTCATTGAGCAACACACAGGGAACTGCAGTTCCCCTTCACACTGAAGCCACAGTGACAAGGTCATTCATCCTCCAGCATTGTGATACAAGCCTCCCAAGACCAGTGCTGATTAATACTGAGACTCCTGGAAATGAAGGATAAATTAAAAAGCTGTGGTACAAATGTATTCTCCATCTGTGACTCTGACCACAACTCGCTCCACAGAAGCTGGATGAAGAAGCATGTGATTTTAATGAATAATAACCTGGTTGCTCTCAGCTTTACAGTGATCTCATAGCTAAAAACATTTCAAACAGACAACTCAGAGTCTTTCTCCTTTAGTGTCAAATATAACAGAAGTAGCCAAAAACCCACAAGATTTGCAAACCCATAAAATCGCATTTGGCTTTCAGCTATGGAACAAAAATAGAACCAAATCACAGAGGTCTTATATAGTCCCTGGAAGCTTCAATCAAGAAACAAACACAGGCTGCAGCCTTTGCCCAGTTTTTGACAGATCCCTGTTTCCAGCAAAAGTAAAATGGGTTGATGGTTATTGGGTTTGATCTTCTGCATAAAACAAGCCTCCACTTTTACTACAGCTGTCTTTGCTCAACAACTTTCATCTAACATGGATCACATTATATAGAATCCCATCCAATTTAAATAAACACTGTGGGCAACTGAGGATTTATCACATCATTGATAATCAGTTCCACTGCTTCACTGCATTCACTGATAAAAATATCCTTTTTCCCCCCCTTGATTGAGTTTTGGTGACTAACATGGAACCACAGGAAGTAAAGAATCCCCCAGGAACAGAGACGTTCTCCTTATGGAGGCAGTTATGTACCCTACAATCCAATGTTTTCTTTTTATGAAGAAGCCAATATGTTTAGTTTAAGTTCTCTTTATAAAAACACGTTTTCCTAAATTCTCTGGAGTTAATTCTTCATACAGAATGGTCTGAAAATCTTGTTCTTAATTAAACAATGCTTCTCTTGTACTTTGCATGCTTTCCTAATTATCTTTTTCCTTTTTTTAAGATGAATTGCTTTGATGTGTGAAGCAAAGCCAATGATATAGTCAGAACATTTCATATAAGCTCTCCACTTTCCCATGCTTTGAGCATCAATACTGCTATCTGGTTTTCAAAATTTTATTCCAGACAAGAAAGAAATACTAAAAAAAAAAAAACCAGTCTCAGGATGAAAGTAACACTGTTAATCAGTAAATATGAAAGTTAACTGGTTAATTAGCTAACTAGTAAAATATGAAAGAGTAGATTAGTTTCTTGTGACCAATTTTCTGACAATGCCAGTTACAACAAAGCCATCCTTTCATCACCAGCAGTTATTTATTACCTGTATGAAACAGCAAAGGAACCAACTCTCCTTCAGAGACAGGCGGCTCCCAAAATGAAAGAAGCATAAACTCCAGCTGGCTGCAGCTGCTAAGTGGGGACATGCCAGGCTCTTTCTGAGGGCAGTGTCCATCTCCTGAGATGCACTGTTAGAAGCTTTCCCAGTGACTGACAGCTCCTACAACCAAGACATAAAACCTGGGGCACGGACCACAGTGACCATGTAACCCTGCTGCCCACACAGCACTGCCCTCCATGGGGATCCTCCCCTGAGTTCATCAACTTGGGCCCAATCTCTATCAGATGGCAAAACCTCTAAAACGCCCCAAAGACAGGAAATTTCACACATTGTGTGCATTTCTTCCCAACTGCCTCCTTAAAAGGATCTTCCAATGGTCTGGTATCTATTCAGGGAAGGCTGCCTGACCCTTAACTCTGTATGACCACAGGATTCCACAATCTCTGCATAATCCACAGAGCAGCAAATGTTCTAGGTGGATTTTTCTCTCTTCCCTTCATCCATTGCACACAAGGACTCCTGTCACTTCACATTAAACTGTTTGGTTTCCTTCTGCTGTCCGAGTTTGGACACGTTCATGCCCAGTCTTTGATCAGTGGCTGTGAAATACCTCCCCGGCCAACAAATCTGGCCCACAAAACTTGGAAACAGAACAAATGTTTGCACAGGAACAGAAGTATTTCATCACTACTAAAATGGATAAAAGAGCCTAGAGTGCACAAATGCACAAGTCTCAAGCGTCACTCCTAACATCACAAAATTATCTGGGGATTGGAAGGAACCTTTTAAGGTTATCTATTCCAATTTCTCTAAAGTGACAAAGGACATCTTCAACCAGATCAGGATTCTCAGAGCTCTGTCCAACCTGACTTGAATATCTCCAGGGATGGGGCATCCAGCATCTCTCTGGACAACCTTTTTCAGCGTTTCATCACCCACATTGCAAAAAAATCCTCTTCCTTGTATCTAATCTAAATCAAGCTTTTTTGAGCCTAAAAACTATAACCCCTTGTCCAATCACTGCAGGCCCTGATAAGAAGTTTGTCCCCATATTTCTTATTAGTGCTTAGCCACTCTCTACAGACCATGGCTCAGCTACAGATCCAGGAAAAGCTCGTGCAGAAATACGAGTGGTAACTGCAGCAGGAACAAAACCTCTCCAGCTTTGCTTTGTATGGGGACAGCAACCACAGTAAAAACCATGTGGATGTTTTAAAAACCTGTCAAATCACTGCAGTGCAATACATACAAATATCCACTGTACACAACAGGACTTCAGTAGCAGCTAGCACTTGCAGCATTTTTATTTATTTTTTTTACTTTGTAAAGTAAAAGCAGTCTAATTTTGAAGATCATTGGGTCCCTGCTGCTCCTGCTGATAATGACAGCAATAACTCCCCAGCAGCAATAGGGAAGGAAGCCCTATCACCAGCACACACTGAACTACTTTGCCAGCAGGTGCCTAACTTAATGTGATTTTATGTGGATCTGGGCCTGAACAATATGGAATAACTTTCTGAATTAAAAAAAAAAAAAAAGTAAAAAAAAATAGCAGTGTGGTCGGCTTGTTTTTCAAGAATGGTTGAATGTTTTTCATAATGTTTGTGGAAACTGAATGAACAAAAAACCCTATACAGACTAACCTTTCATCTTCAAACTATCTTTGGAACTTCAGTTCTATATATATCAGACAGGATAGGGCAGGGTTTTTTTGCCTTTTTTTTTTTTTTTTTAAGGCCTGACACTGAAAAGTGTTCAAGAAGGATTTATTGTTCAGGGCAAAGACAGGCCCTATCTTGCAGTCCTTGCTGCAAATTCCACTATAGAGAACAGAGGCTGGGAAAACAGGGAGTCAAATTTAACTTCATGTTCTTGCCTTCTGTGGGCTGCACCCTTTTCTAGGCTTCAATTCTGCAAGCACTTAAATGAATGCTTATTTTCAGTCATAGCAACCTTCCCACTACAAGCAATAGGAAGTGTACAAGGCTAACAGGCTGGGGGTTTTATTTGCCTGGGGGCTTTTGTGACAGTGGTATGTTGCTGTTTTTTAACTCAATTTCCATGTTTTCATTCTTACCTTTACTAAGGATTAAGACATTCAATTACTGAAATTGAGACAGAAATCTATCCCACACCTGCTCTTGGACAGGCACTTCTAAACCAATTTCAGTGTTGAGGCAATTTGGACCACTGGAGATTTATACAGGAACTCAGTGGGGCAGATTCTGCCCCTCAGCAAAGTGAGCAGTAACCTGAACTCCTGCAGCTTGCTGCTGGGTTGAGAATTAATAAACACACAGCTATCAAATTATCTCCTCCTGGTCCCCCACATTCAGTCCACAGGACAATTCTCTTCCCCCTTGGCACCCACATCACCAGGGAGAAAAAGAACCTTTTAGTTTCAGTCCTATGGCTAAAGTGAGGGTGAGCTCAATGAAAAGCCATTTGTTCAAATGTGGCTGGAAGTCTTTCTTAATGATCTCAAAAGAATGTTAAAATTTTGTGGCTAAACTGTCTAGACCAGATTTGAGCTGTAAAATATTCCATTTACTAGGGAAAATGCACTCAGAAGCAAGTCCATTCTCACACAGGATACTCTCCCAAACTGCAGGCACAAGAAAATCATTGTCAGTTTATGTTAGTTTTCACTTCTTCTATTTGTCCATTCCCTTAGACCATCTGTCCAGCATCTTGCCTGTTCTTGCCAGATTTGTTATTGAAAGCCTGATCACAAATGACATCAGCTCCAATGAACTGAAGTTCCATCCCTATTTCTGGCTCTCTCCCCAGATGCCTTGTTCCTAAACAAGGCTATACTCAGCTATGGTATTTTCCAGGGACCTCACCAGTCTCCAGAAAAGACTCCAGGCATGGCATTGCAATTGCCTCTTAGTGCTGGGTATGTTATCACATCACTTTTCCTTCTCCTAAAACCCAACAGAATCAGTTGTGCAGGGAATTAGAAAATCACAGATAAGGTTTCACAGGACACATGGCTCTTTCCTCCCCATGCACACACAGCCTGGACTCAAAGCCCCAGCTCTTAGAGCCTCCAGACACACAGAGGATACTTGCAAAGCAATCAGCAGCACCAGGGAAAACTATTCAATGCTCCAAGTCTCTCACTTGTTGTTTGCATTGATGCAGTCTCAGGTTTTTCCTCTGAAAGATCAAAATTTCCTAATGAAAATTGCCAGTTCTTATCAACTCTGGAGACAGGCATTGGAGAAAAAGCCAAACTTCTAAGCCATAAGCTTCTTCTGCACCAACTGTTAAGACATTATTTCTGTGCAGACACAGCCCTAGCTATGCATGTTTCAATTCCTGTTAACTTTAGAGCAACTTTGAACCAAACATGACCCAGGAATCTCCAAGTCATCTACTCCCCGGAACTCTTGGGAACATAAGGAGCAGAGGAGAGAGACTACAAGGAAAAGGCTGCCGTGTCTTAGCCCTCATTATAAAGCAGAAATTCAACACTGCACAGAGGGAATGCTGACAGGGAAGAGGAAAGAAGGGTGTTAAGAGGCAGTGCTCCTAGCACAAAATCCACAGCTGCATCAGCAAGTTCCCCATGATGGTGCTGGTATCGGGTGAGTGCACTCTGCTGTTCCTAGAGGCTTTTATACATCTGACCAGAAGGGACAAAGAAGTTCTCTCTCCAATGGTGTACCAGGATCTGACTACAAACAGAGTATCCTGAGCTAGAAACTGCACCAGTTAAGGTCTTGAGCTCCATGTGACAGAGAATTAAAGTACACACGTGCTTGCACACATCAGGGTCAACTGCTATTGACAGGAGACCTTCCATGTGCTATTCCTGCATGCTGGTGGCTCTAAAGACCTGCCAAAGAACTTGTCTATTGTTCAGTGCCTTGCAGGGCTGCTCAGATAACAGATGTCTTGCCATAAGTAGAAGCAATGTCTTTGAAACAGAAAATACCCTCACAGAGATCAGCAGCTTTCCAAGTTCCTTAAATTACTTCTAAGTGTATTTATACACAGTACAGCCGATTTTTTTTTTTTTTTTAATTAAGATATCCATCTGAGCCTTGCAGGAGATCTCAGTGCTGTGTGCCAGCAGTACAAAATCAGGAGCGTGACAAATAATTGTCATTAAAGCATAAAGGTCAGGGCAATCCCAAGCACAAATGCAGGCTGGCTGGAAAATGGATCAAGAACAGCCCTGAGAAGGACTTGGGGCTGTCAGGGGACGGGAACCTCAACATGAGCTGCAATGTGCACTTACAGTCAGAAAGCCAAACGTGTCCTGGGGTGCACCAAAAGCAGTGTGGGCAGCAGGGTGAGAGAGGGGACTCTGCCACTCTGCTCTGTTCTGATGAGACCCCACCTGCAGGGCTGCATCCAGCCCTGGGGCCCCCAGAACGGGAAGGATGTGGAACAACTCCAGAGGGCCATAAAGATGATCAGGGGGCTGGAGCACCCCCTACTATGAAGGCAGGGTGAGAGAGCTGAGGCTGTTCAGGCTGGAGAACAGAAGGACCTGGGAGAACTTACAGCACTTTCCAGTACCTAGAGGGGACCTGCAAGCAAGCTTGTGCTTTTAGAAGGACATGTAGTGATGGGACAAGGGGCAATGGCTTTAAACTGAAGGAGAGTGAGTTTAGATTAGATTTTAGGAAGAAATTCTACCCTTTCATTTGTCTTCTCTCCAACTTCCTCCCATGACACACCTATGGCTGGGTATAAAACAGTGCCTCCCCCTCCCTCTTCCTCCCAGCAATCAGGGACTCAGACTGCAGCAGCAGCAGAGAAATCTTGCAGCTGCCTCACTGGCACATGACTGGATCCTGCCTCCAGCTCCAGCTTCCCTCCTCCCAGAGAGAGCTGCTCTCAGTGACAGGCCTGCTGCCACCACCCTGGGGCTGCAGATGAGCTCAGGTGGGTGGCAGGAGCCTCCTCACAGCCCAGATGCTCCTCATGCCACATCAGCCAGGGAGCCACAGGAGCCAGGAGTCTGGAAAGCGACTCAGACTTCCCAGCCCACGGACCACAAGCCTCGCTTCTGTGAAAGAAATGATACAACAAGGGTTTGATCTTAAATGTAACATCATTTCCCCCCTTCCTCCATCTACACCACAAGCAGAGACTGTAAAATGAAAATGAAATTGTGGACCAGCATCTCGAGGCACCTCTGTCAGTTGTGATCATGGGATTGCTTGCACTGAGGCAGAATAAAGGACACAGAACAGCAGACCCACACTCTGGCCTCCCTTTGGGCTAAGCAGAAACAGAAGAACAAAACCCAACGTACACACACAAAAACTAGATAACATGCAAATTCTAGATTTATCATTAACTAGGATTTAATCTTCTGCCTCTACCCTACATGTTCATGTGGTCTCTCCTGGGGCTGACTGAAAAGATTGCCCAAAACAAATATGCCAATACTTTCATACTCTGAGGGTCTCCAACAGAGATGCAGTGACAAGAAAAAAAAAATATTTTTTTTTTAAATTTCAGTACCTGTGGAGTGTATGCTCTCCCTCAACAGTTACAATATACACCCATGAGCTGGGATGTCCATCCTCAACTTTTTATCACTGCTGCTATCTGAAAGGACCGTGCTGCTTTGCTACTCTTCAGCTCTCCCAGCTCATTGCAACAAGACAACAAGTAAATGTTACTTTTATCAAGATCAGAATATGTTAAAATGTTCTGAAATCCCCCAGGCTCATTTGGAATAAGGAGAGTGTTAAGAAGCAGAATTTGGGGCAGTCGCTTAAGGAACACAGATTTACAAAAGAACCTCATTGAAATGAGGTTCCATGAATGATGGACTTTTTCAATGATCTAGTCCCTATTTAGTCACCAACATCAAATTTGAACATTTGGAAAAGAAAAGGAAGGGGAAAAAAAAAAAAAGAACCTCAAATCCTGGGGCTGAAATCTCAAAATAAAGAATGAATGCCTAAACCCTTTCTTAAAAAATGTTTCCTTCATATGTCACATTTCCATACTCGCTACTTGGGAAAGGTTCCTCAGATGAACTCTAAGCAATCTCTGACAATCATTCAGTAGAAGAGAGATGAGTATCTTGAATAGTCTTTTTGCAAGTTGAAGAGAGTCTCTTGTCTCATGTTTCTGAACAACATTTTAAAGCAAATTTACAAGAGCTGTCTCAGAAACAAGTAACATCTCACACTAATGTAGGTTTAACAAATTCAGAGTCAACAAAACCTTCTTTATATAAATTTTGTGGGCTGAAGGCTGTTAGCAACTTTCTAAAAAGTTTTGGAAAAGAAAAGAAGTTTTAATGCAAGAAAATTCAAAACTTAAACCAGCAGATTCTGTGAGGACTACTCTAATGTTTAATAAACTGTGCACTTAGAAAAGTGTCAATAAGTCAACGACACAGTACGAACCTCAAATAAATCAGCTATTGATTTCAAGACAATTCAATTTAGGCAAAGCAAACAAAAAAAGCTATTGCAACTGAAAGTCATCTATCTTTATTCCACAGACACTTGGACTTCTGAAGGTCATGTATGTGTGGAGGCAAAGTGCTGTTCAGGTTACAAAGGAGCTGAAGAACAGTTTGAGGCAGTTCAGCCCAAATGCTAAAGCTCTGCAACGCAATGCCAGGCCAGGAAAAGGGTCTTGACAAAATACTGGTATGGTTCAGACAGACTTTTGCTTCAGTTCCTGATCACATCATCCTTCCCAAGCCGAATCCAGCCTTCTTACAATTCCCCACAACAGTGGTTTTGATGAAACAGGGAAGTCTGGGTCTGCTGTCTAGCTAAAGAGAGCCTGGACAGCACCTCTATTATTTATTCCTGTTTAAAATACTCTATTCTTCTTTAAAATATTTAGGGTGTGTTGTTCTGCCTCACGAAATCCCTCCCCAGACAGATGCAAGATGAGGTTTCCCTCTTCATCTTGGAAGTACCCTGATGATTTCATGAGTGGCCATGGAAAACAAGACTCAGCATAAAACAGAGTGGAAAAGAGCTGCCCACACCATCACTCCTCCCCTGTGACACAAGTGTCTGAGTGTACAGCTGGGAAAGCAGACGTGGCTGCAGCTTCCCTGAGCCCCAGCCAGACCCACCCTGCAGCCCTGCCCTTGGTAATTCTAGTATGAAATAGTATCCAGTAGTTTAAAATGAAGCCCAGCAATGCCGTGTCAGAGTCACAAGGAAAAACATGAATTACAGCAACAGCAGGCAAGGAGAAGTCTCAGAAATTATGTTTACATCCATCATCACAGGCACAACCCACAAGCCCCAGTGATGCACACGGAGCTGGGGGCACAGACCCACCAAGCTGCCATCGATGTGCCAGGTGCCAGGCAATGGGATCTTTTCCACATTTAAGCACATACACACCCAGAATTTCTTTGGAGTAAGTTTCTGTCATTCACTGTTGCCTCAGTGTAAGTATTAAATAAAAAATTAGTTAGCTGTAGGTAGGAGGGGCTAATATATGCAGACCTGAGTGCAGAGTCAGCAGGAATAGCAGATTTTATTTTAGAGCTCTCTGAAAGAAACAGATTTATTGTGAAAGAACCGAACTCTTAGCACTCTCCTACAGAATTATTAATCTGTTTCTGCTCCAAAGCTAAGCTACTTTAACTGGTCTGTGTGATTGTAGTGGCTTCTGTCCAGCCTGGCTATGGACCCAGCACCTGCAGTGGGCTCCTGAGGCACAGCCTTTCCAGGAGAGAGGGTGGCCACCACTCTTTCACCACTCCCAGTACACAGCAGCCAGGGAGCTCTTGGTAGAGGGAAATGCAGAAGGACTGCAGCAGCTCTTCCACAGAGGCACAGCTGTGGTGTGGTTCTGAAAGTTTCATTTAAGAGACCAAAATACACATGAAAATTGAAATTAAAACCAGGAGAGAAAGCTTCTATGAAGATATAGGACATCACTACTTGGTTTGACACAAAATTTGTCTTCATTAACCCTATCAGAGGCCTCTGTGTAAATGCACACTGGGGAATCAGCTCCTCAGTGAACACATTACATGAGAATACAACTTTTGAACACGGAGGAGAGGAGGCTGCAGCTGCAATGTCACACTGAAAAACCAGTGGAGGCAGATCCAGATAAATGAAGTAGAGGACTAGTATAGGAGCTCCTATGAGAAAAGTCTTGTCCTTTAACTAAAACAACTGAGTAAACAGAAAAGAACTGACACAGGAAGAGGTTCTGACCATCAGAGATACAGAAAAAAGAAATCCACTGCTACTGGCCTACTGCATGGGAGAAACAGCAAACTTGATTGAAATAGCTGGAGAGGTGTGATGGCTGGACCAGAGATGCATCAGGGGAGATGTATTCACTGTCTGACTCTGCACTGAACTCAATACATTGTGAGCAAGCTACTCTCTGTGCTAGGGCATCCTTCCCAGTCCCAAACAATACACATTTTGACTCAGTCCTTGCCTCAAACCACATGAGCATGCATTTCCTAGGATACCAAGGCTCCTGTAATGAAAATATTCTAAATGTGTATCTGCCTTTTACTGATCCAAAGTGGTATCTACAGTCTGACTGTCACTTTGCATTCCCATTAGAAATAAAGGAGTTATTTTTCCACCCAGGAAAGAGAAGACAAAGTGAGTCACTACCAAGGGGGTGAGTCAGTCTACTTAGATGCTCCAGCTTTGTGATGGTAAATGACAAACCCCTCTGCAGTCTGGAGCCTCCTCCAGCAGCACAGCCTGCAGCACATCTGCACACAGATCCTGCCATCACCTCTCACTCCTGCCTGGAGGTCCATAACAGCTCCCAGCTTCCAGAGCTGTTCCTGTTGCAGCCAGATGCCAAGCTTTGGAAAAAAAAATCCTCCCCTCTAAACTGTGCAAAGTCCAAAATTTTATGGTGTCAGTACAGGAGGTGTGATATTTTGGGACTCCACTTCCAAAGGAGGCACCTCTCTCAGTGCAAACAATACATGCAGGTTTTGAATAAAGTGAAGAACCCACTTTGCTTGAGCCATGGCTACGTACTTGACTTCTGCAAACTATTCCCTGCCACTAATTGAAACCTGGACACAAAGCCAGGGGACCTCCCACCCCACTCAATACACTCAGCAACTTGCAGGTATGCAACTCAGATTCCTTCTTTGTTTCCCTCCATCCAATGGATGAGATGAGTTGGGAACTCTGAGGGAAGTTATTAATAATTAACTAAGGGGAGGGAAAGAGAAAGCCACCTCTTTTGTAATGCTGCACTGAATTTTGTTCTTTATTCAAATACTGGTCAATTATTTTTTAAAATCAGAATTTAAACCTCCTTCACATACTACTATCAGGGCATTGATCCACCTACACATCTGGTATCTATTTCCTAAGAGATATCCAGCATATCTGTACGAATGAACCTTTGACAAACACAGGTTTCTCTTGGGCATTCCCTCAAGCATTCATTCATTTTAGTGCTGTATGCTTCACAATGAAATTCAGCCTTGAGGATGTTAATTATTACTGGTGTTTCATTGCCCTTCTGGTGTTCCACAGCAAACCCTGATGAAATCTGCCAAGTGCTTTATTACACACTGCAAAGCCTACCACGAGCAGGGTTGGTTTGGGTTTTTTTAACCATTCAGTGCTTTCAGGGTGCATATCTGGTTGACACACCTTTGAACTCACCTTGCCCTTCACCTACACGACTTTATCTCAGCCACTTAATTTGCTCAACTCACACAGCCAAAGATTGTGCTTTGCACCACAAGTCTCCAAAGATTCTGTGGTAAATCAGCTTTTTACCACACACCTCTTGCCTGTGATAGGAGACATTACAGGCTGTAGATCCCACGTTGTGTTGATATATTTGTCAACAACTGAACTCAGATATTGCCAAATTACACAAAAAACCCAACCAACCAAGCCTAAAGTCACATAATAACTAAGAAACTTAAAGGATAAAAAGGATGATTTAAAATTTGTTGCAGTGATCAGATACCCAGGAATAGAAGTAGAGAAGGGACAGAAAATTCCCAAATACAACAGGGACAGCAACAATTCAGCTTGCAGCCTATTAGCAGTAACCTATATTCAAATAAACTCCTAAACATCATTGCATGAAGCCTGAGATGCAGAAGGAAAAGGACAGCATGTTGGAAAAACATGTTTCTAAAGGGAACACCCTCATTTGCTAATGAGTGCTTCAAATCCATTGTCACAAATTAGCATTAAAGCCCTGCATCCCCTCAGCCAATATCAAGCACATGCCAAATCTATTTTAGTGTTGTTCCCTTATATTAGATACAGAATTCACATGCACAATTCACTGATAAAATGAATATGGATTATATTCTAGTTCTTCATCTCAACATCATTCAGTACCATTTATTTCACACCAAATTAGAAGACTTCTGAGTTTCTTAGCAACAAACTCAACCAACATACAGGGTGGCACTGCACAGAAGTGTAAAATATATTGATAAAGGCAAATGTCTCCAGCATGAGGTCCTCACCCAGTAATCCTGGGAGTATTCAGCACTTTAAACCACTGTTTGTCCAGCCTGCTGGGGCTATCTCAGACAGTGCTGAGAGGTTCAGGCACCAGGACAAAAGCTGCTCTATGAGCTCATGCACAACTTCTGTCCCCTCTGCAACAAAGCATCTTGCACTTAGGTGGTTGTCTCACAGAAAACTTCTGAATTCAGGTTTGCATGCTTTCTTCAGATACTGCATTCAAATTAGGTCTCACTTTGCTCACACATTTCCCACTGTGTCGAGAGCCTGATATAACCACAGCCATACCAGGTGGCAGAACTTACAAATAAAGTGTGCAAATAAGTGAGAAGTGTTCAGCATGGGCCAGGATGACTCAGCAGGTGATCTTTAAGATATATAAATATCTATATAAATATATAGATAGCTAGATGAGTAAACAGGGGTCCCTGGGGAGGAGGGTTGGTTGTCACTCCTGAAGGGTGGATTTTTAATTAAATAAATAACACACATTAGCAGTCTAAGAACTCATTAGTATTTTTTAAGCATTTTACATAATAAATTCTCTGAATCCTAATGACACTAAGCAGGAAAGCTGAAGGCAGAGCCCAAAACTGAGCTGCCAAGCACTTTGAACTTTCCCATGGAGAACTGGCAATTTCAGATGCTGTAGGTCAGCCAGCTGACAGTGATCCTATAAAACCATGCTGTAAAAAACACTGCTGTAGCTCAGTGACAAAATCATGACAAACTTTTCTTTTGATTCCTTCTTAAATAGTTTTTCCTCAATTTTACACACACATACACAAAAAGAGCTTTTAAGTTTTGATCCCCTTGGCTAAGCAGAACAGCTTCACAAGGCAGAGGGGACACCAATGCCCACAGCTCAGTGCCGAAGGCTCCCTTCTGGAAAATGGGGAGTCACAAAGTTTATTTTCTCTGCTTCACTGGGAGCCATCTGAGGGACACAGTTTCATCTCAATTGGGTAAAGCAGACAGAACTCAAGAGTCACTACTTCCTAAAGCAAGTAAACTTTGAAAACAAGCAATTTTGCTGCAGGTGATAGGAAAAAGGAAAGGAAGGAACAGGTCACTGGAAAGTTAAAGAAAGAAAACAGTCCGTTAAAATAATTTTTAATGGAATGCTAACAAAGGAGGTTGAGCGAGAGTGCTGCAGTGTTCTATACAGAGAAATAGCCCAGTGATTAAATAAAACAAAACACCAAAGGCAAAGGATTTGACTTACTATGGAGTCATGCCTGATCAAAAATGTTTAATTAAGACTCTGGGGCTTGTTCAAAGCCACCAGAGACAGTTTGAAACAAAATAAAGTTTTCCTTGCACCACCAAAAACTGTTGTTAGGAGCATGTTGGAGGTCAGAGAGCTTACACTGAGCTTGGAATAAAAAAGTTAAATAAAAATAAAAGAAAAAAGCCTTTCTCATCTCATTTGTGTCCACATCCCAGAGCATTCCCAGAAAGCCTTTGCTTGACAGCAGACCCTAGAGCAGCTTAGATCCTCTTGGCTTTCAGTGCTCTCTGTGCCTGAGGGAGATGTAGAGGTGACCTCGAACCAGAACATTTTCAGCACCCAGTCCACATTCAAAGCTTCGTAAAAAAATAGGAAATCTTGGATTTATGTAATTACATCATTGTCGAGAATGCTTCCAGAACACAGGAGTGATCATAAAATTTGGATCTCTAATGAAGAGAAAAGCTGTCTGAGCTCTTTGGATCCTGCCAAAAAAGACACAGCCGTTATTGCCAAATGTTGCATTCTTTGCAATTTCTAAACAGACGTGCCTCTTCCCTGTACCAATCTTTAACTGGCTCTGTTACAGTCCACTCCAGACTCACTTACTGGAAAGGGAAAATAGAAGGAAGGAACTTATTAGAGATGACAGTAAATCTGCTTCTTGCTGAAACTTCTCCAGCTCTGATGGAGCCAAGGCAGGGCCACCATGACAGCTCACCTGGCTGTGACTGTGCACATGTCACCTACCCCAGCCCTGCTGCCTGTTTGCACTTGCACCTCCCCAGCACACTGACCTCCTGGGTTAAGGCATCACTCCCCAAAAATTACCTGGGACACACACAGGCACACACATCTCTCCAAAAAACCTGATTCTGATGAACCACCTGATCAAACAGGCAAGTGCCAGAGATGCCAGAGCAGTGGGGCTGGAGCAGACAGAGCAGGGCAAAGACAACTCAGGTGACACACATCAGGTGACATACAGGAAACTAATGTAAGAAACACAGAATGGCTTCAAGAAATGAACAGACTCCCTCTTCAAATGCACATTGAATAGTTTTACCCTGATTTTTTTCACAGCATTTCCCTACACCCTCCTCTTGTGACCTCCTGGTGGTCATCCTCAGGTGTTCATCCTCACCTCCCAGCTGGCACTGCAGTACCTCACACAGGTGAGGAAAGGCAGGAATGTCATTCTATGGGATGAGTGTTTTCCTCCACTTCAGCTATGCCAACTTGATTTTGAAAGCTGTGCCTGTAAGGGTGATTTCAGGGTGTAACTCACAGCTACGGGCACATCTGTAAACCTGTTTCTGAAAACATTCCCAGGATTGGGTTTTCATCACTCTGTTTGCCATGAGCACATCAGTTCTACACACGATGCAGCAGCAGCTACAAGTGACCATCTCCCACCAAGGCTGCTGTCCTCTGAAGGCTGCCAAACCCTGCCCAGCCTCCCTCCCTGAGGGAGGGCAGCACAGCCCTACTCACAAATGCTACAACTTCAAACACAGGCAAAACATCCATCCTTCAACTCCCTAGCAACAATTTTCTTTTGCCAGAATTCTCCATGCCACTTGCACTTCTTTATTTTTACTGAGGTCTCTTCTTATAATGCTTACAAGTACACAAACACCTTCATCTTCAATAAGTCTTTTAAGCCTCAAAGATGGAAGATTTTCAGGACAATGGTGAATTTTTTACTTTAAGTTAAAGTATGCAACAAAACTCAGCTTAAAAACGAGATGCCTCAGTCTGACACAAAAAGCTTGAAACAAAGTGATATTTAGGCTTTGATCCTCAATCCCAACTCACAAGCCAGCTTGGGAAGCAGATCCAAAGTTCTCAAGGACCAACCTCTGAATCAATTTCAAACGTGACCCAAATTGTAAGTCTTGCAATTAAGATCTCCTCTGCAGAGATTAATATTGCATAAATTGCCATAAATTTAAATTCTCCTTCCTCAAATCTAAATTTTTACAGCCAGATCTCTTGAAAAACTTTCCATTTACAGTTTGGCTTCACTAGAAGTCCAAGCTCAAGACTGAGCTCTTAGATGCCATGAAATCTGTCTCTTTCAGACTAATGCAAATCAGGAGATTTTTGGGTTTTGCTGACAATATATGAAGATAAAAAAAAGATTGATTTGTTCTTCACATCAGTGTTGTATCTGTTTTCTCTTCTGGCTTTCCTTCAAGGAGAACTGGCAATGCCCAGTTCTGTACTTCCAGCACTGTAATAGTCCCTGGGAAAGCCAAGCAGCACAACTGCTTATGCCACTGCAGTTCTACAGCAAGGGTGGAAAGATGAAAATAAAAATACCAAACAAATCCACTGCCAGTCTTGCTAGAAAAGTCCTCAGAAACTCTCCTACAGCTTCTAAGCATTCTTGGCCATCCTGTCAACGAATTACTTGTGCTTCCCAGTCAGTCCTGTGCACAGGGGGAAACACCTTCCTCCTCCACAGGTATTGCCCCTGAATAACATATTTCAGGAAAAGGAAAAGCAGTCAAGTACAAGACAGCTGAGAATAACCATTGGTAAAACACAAACCCTAACAATATTAATCAATAATGAATCATAAAAATGCAAGCCTTAGCAGTAAAAAGTGGCATACTAAACTGCTCACAAGAAAGGATTAATATATTCCTGTCATAATGGAATTGAGTGACACATGATTGAGAATTAGGGGAATTGTCCTTACTGCTGAAGATAAAGTGCTCTCACTGTTACCTCCCAATTTCATTTGAAGTATGTGCTGGCACTGATAACCCAGCCCTAAGGTGGTGACTGTCAGAATGAAAAGCACGGCAACACTGCAAAAGAATATCCACTGGCAAATTAACTAGGATACATGGCAAAAGGATAAAAATGTAAATTAATAATTCAAATTTCACTTATCAGTTTATTATTCCAATACAAACTGCAGAATCTGCTGCTAGTTGACTCTTCTTAGCTGAACCCACACATGCTCACTCAGTACAGTTCCCTCCCTCCAGAAGAGCAAAGAGTGAGCAGCTCCCTTTTTCCATCCTTACAAAAAATGCTTCTCTTGCCTTAACATCAAGCTGCAAGCAATGGCTCAGCACACTTCCTACGTGCACCCAGAGGTTCCAGTGGTGTTCTTTATTTGATGAAAGCATTTCTTTTAACAATATTAAATTCAGTAATCTCTTTTTAATTATACTGAAAGTCTGACTCAAAAACCCCCTACCTGGTGACATATTTCTCCTCAGTATTAATGCCCACTAATGGGAGTATTTGAAAATCCCACATTTTTAAAGCAAGATTTAAAATCCAATTAGACATGTGCTTTGATCAGCTTTTGCCTGCTTCACCTCCACCAACATGAACCGTGAGGAAAGGCCCAGTGTGGGGATTTCCTGCTTTTGCAGAAAAATCCCCAAGGTGTTAAAAGTCCTTTTCCTTGCCCAAGGAGAAAAAAAGACGTAGAATCTTCAGTCTTCAGAGGTTTTGTTTATTATTATTGTTTATTATACCTTATCTAGAACACTGTTCTCTCTGTCCCTGCTGAGATCTTCACAGCCCGACAGTCCGAGGCGATCCCCCACCCAAAGGGCAGTGGTTATCTTTTTATACTAAAATCTACATACACCTTATTTACNTGTGACAATCTTATTATTATTCTATTTAAATTTGTGAGACTTGTATTTTTGCTTTAAAGCTGGTGATCTCTCCCATGGACTAAAATCCAACCCACAGGTGTCTTGGGCTTGGTGCCAGGGCTTCTGAGCCCTCTGGGCCCCCTGCACAGGTCCCTGAGCCCCCAGGGCAGTCAAAGACAAGCTCTGGGTTCCCAGAGCCCAGCATGGAATAGCAGGGATTTGTTTGGGAGCAGTTTGCATGCCAGCATCACCAGAGCGAGACAAAAGGGCCAGCAGGCAGGAGAAGAGGAAGCAACAGAAGCCACGACCTTCAATGTTCCTGCATATCACCAGCCAGCCCTGCTTGGATCCCACGCTTGGAAAGCCAGTGCTGCCCCTCTGGGAGCACGTGCCAGGCTATGTGCATCCATTCAGCAGAAAGGTAAATGGTGGTTGGTAAGTGGTTTTCCTTTGAATAAATATTCCTGATGAAATTGGTTCTCCTAGTAGGGGTTGTTGCTCCTCCATTATGCCTTTGCTTTCAGCCCTGAAAGTACCCTCATGTTTAACATCCAAAACTGAGGAAGTCTAAGAGCCAAGGTTAACTAACCCATGACCCAAAACATGAAACCCTGCTTCCTGGGGCCAACCTCTTCTCCCTGAGGACCAACTTAAAACAGACAAAGAAAGAAGCAATTAAATAAAATCTGACTCTTACTCCCTGAACTTGACAATGTTTTCACGTGTTTGGCAAATGGCTTTGCAGTTCTCTAAGGGCACAGGGACAGATGGGAACTGAAAGGGCTATTACATAAATTAAGCATGTAAACACTGGTTGTCTGCTCAAAACCCAGCTCCTGTAATTTCCATGTGTGCAGTGTTTGATGTGGCCACAGCACCATTCCCACATGCCCTCACTTGAGGAAGATGGGGAACATTTTTCCAGTTTGCTACATAACTACGTTGTGCTTAAAACTGCCTACAGCTAGAAAACATGACAAACATGACAGAACCCTGCTATTTCCAGCAAGGGAGTCAAATGTGAAAAAAAGACACCACGTGTATTTTTGGGCTATAATTGCAATTTTCAAGTGGTCCCTCTCCTGAGCATTTGAACAGATGTAGTGTGCAAGCAATCTACTTCCTGCCACAACTTGTGACAGAGCAACATTTTTCATAATTCAATGCAAAATTAATCAGACAGATGAGCAAGAAGCAAACAAACACCAGAACTTCAGACACAGATATCTTTTTTACTATGCTTGTTTGACTGAGAGGGGACACAGAAACTTAGAGGTCAGCAGGGGAGAGAAAAGGCAGCAAGAAAAGCATTCCTAGATGCCTTGCAGGGATGACAGGAAGTCCATCTCTTCAAAATGTCCCACTGCAGCTCCTGCTCCTGTGCACTTGTGGGGAACAGTCACACATGTTCAACAAGATAGGTGGGAAATGTTTGGTTTCCAAGACTGAGGTAAAAATACCTTTTCAAACATGTTAAGTAGCTTCCATTTCTCCACCTTGCACTGCATGAAGCACCGCTTCTGATGCTCCAGAACTTCACAGGAGCTGAAAAAGATGCTAGATTTAAATCTGAGGCTGTTCTGAGCAAACACAACCATGAAGTTCTGTACCAAAGTTTTCTCTGTCAAGGAATGAACATCAACAATGTTCCAACAGAAAGCATGAAGGTCTAAAAGGGAAGGTCTGGGAGAGAGCAGCCCCTCACAGAGACAGCTGATGATGCCTTTCTGACTTGGACTTTAAAACTGCAATAAGAGAAGAATAAGCAAAGTGCAGGGACAATGTCCTTTAAAGAGAGGCAGTATTTTAATTTACAGCTATGTTAAACATTGGTGAATAAAAACCCAGGATGCATCACGCACATCAGCCTTGATCAACATGTAAAAGCTTTGCTGACATACAAGATCATAGGAAGGATAGAGTTTCACTGCATGTGCTTTTTTTTTCTTCTTCTTCTTCCTTATTTTAATAAAAACTTCTATTTGCTGGCAAAACCTCTAGCAGACCTGGACACAGGTAAAGGAAAATGAAAAGGGAAGAGGCAGGTCTTTTTTCCACCATATTGATCCAGTAAAACTTTCAGAAAAAGCTGTCAAAAGCACAACACTACCTAGAGTAAGTCAGGCTTGCTATTTCAGAAAACAGACTTCTAAGCACAGGTGAGGCCTCCACCTCAGTCTGGTCTCATGGAGACCACACTCTGTACAGGAGCTTTCACAAGGAGCTCTCAAAGCCCAATGCACCAGCACCAGGAGCATTTTCCTGTCAGGAGCACTCCAAAGGACACAGGACTGTGTTCCCCACAAGCAGAGAGCACACCTGGAGGGGCTGCAGAGGTGTTACTTGGGCTGAGTGCTGGGAATTGGGCTGTGCCTCATACCTAGTTTGCACTATGGTCTATTCCAAATCTATAGGGAAATGCAAACCTCAGATCATGTAAGCTCAGGAAATCCACCCAACCCCTCCAGTTGTATTCCTGAAAGTGCCACTAGCCTGGTGGGAAACCATTAAACAAATCCCAGCACACATACCCTTCCTGACCATGCCTCAGTGTCCCTAGCCATAGAGTGAAAAAGAAAGCATGGACCTACTTTGTGGATCATTTTGAAGCCTTCTGATTAAAGTAAGTATTATGCCCCAGAAGTAGATTTGGACCCAAATTCTCAAAGATTTCCAGAAATGCTGCTCCTAACTTGCTCCCAGTGAAAGCTTTCAACTGCAACAGACAGGCAGGAAAGCACAGACTCACCATTAATCAATATATAACATATATGGCTTGACATTCAGGAGCATTTCCTGGCTCCCAAAATGCTGAAAAAAGGGTACACCAGGCATAAACCATTCTGGCAAAGTAAGAGTGGCTGAGGTACAATCTAATGACAAGAGATCCCCTCACAGCTGGAATGGGAGCATGAAATAAATCTCTTGGTCACATCCCATGAATGCCATGAATGCAGAAACAAGCAAAAGGTCGGGAGAGGCAAAAAAAAAAAAAAAAAAAAAAAAAAAAAAAGACTGGCAGTGGGAAAAAAAATCCAGCTAATTTGGACATCCAAGAATGATGGTCTGTTTCCCTTGGTGCCCAGGCACACTGGGGGGAATGAGACACATTTCCAGCTGCACAAAGAGCTCTCACAGTACCGTGTTACCACGCTGGCCATAGGGCTCTGGAGATGGATGAGGCTCTAAGGCACTGACATTATACTGATGTATGGACTTCAGGCACTACTAATCACTCAGACACAATAGCCCCGTGTATATTTTTGTTTTGCATCCTCTGCAAATATTCTCCTCTCTCTACTCTGAAAGTTTTTAAGAGAACGTGTTCAGGAAACAGGCACAGAATGGGGAAAGGCTCTCCAGCAACACTGATGGGTTCTGGGGAGGTGAGAAAGAAAAAATGAAACAACAATCAAACCACCAAAAAACCACAAGCTAGCTCAAGACAGCCAAATATGAAGACAATTTTAATTAAACCACGTCTGTCTTATATCATCTATTACAGCTAATTTAGTATCACAAACGAGTTTTATCTCAAA
Source organism: Polioptila caerulea (assembly GCA_013397295.1). Lineage (NCBI taxonomy): Eukaryota > Metazoa > Chordata > Aves > Passeriformes > Certhiidae > Polioptila > Polioptila caerulea. Next base: position 124,398 of record VYXF01011140.1, read on the forward strand.
ATAGTTGATAGCTCTAGAAGCCCCAACTTTTTCCCAGTTTTTTTCTTTAATGCAATTACATTTTTGCTGCTGCACCAGAAATATTAATAGCCTTTTCTGCATGAGACAGAGCAGCTCTACAGCAGGACAAGAAAGCTTCGATCCTATTGATGATCTGCATGCTGATGGTTACCTACAGCTGGTCTGTCAATGTAATTCCTACTGAAGGTATTGAGGGTAGGCAGCACCCCTCTCAAATGCATCTCTAGAGGCAAAAAAAAATTCCTTTCTCTTGACTGTAGAAAGGAAAAGTAAGTAGGAGAACAGACAAGCAAAGCTGTTGTTCTACTGTGTATTGGTCTGTAGGAAGACACAGAAGGACAAATTCTGCTCTTCATTACAGTACCTTTGATCCAGAAATGATCTAACCTAGCCAATGGAACTGACCCAGATTTACAAGGGAGACACAGTTCAGGGCTCCACCCAAGCCTGCAACCTTCTATTTCTACCTCCAAGGGGAATGCAGCCCTTTGTGCAATCCCAAATCCTCTGCTATAGCACAGTACAGCTGACCCAGCACTCACTAAAACCAACTGAAAAGCAACCATGGTCTCCTCCAGTCCATCATGCAGACCCTGTGCCATCCACCCTGCAGCAAATTCAAACCACTCAGTGAACTCCTTTCAGGAAAAAAAGAATAGTCGAATCTTATGGCTTGCCCAAGACAAAACCCCAAACCAAACAGCCTAGCAGGGAGCCACGTTCACCCTATGTGAGCTTCCCTAACCTTGCCACAAAGGACAGGCAAGACTGCTTTGGGAAGAGAAGGAATGTGGAGAGGCAGAGATGACCTGGCACAGTCCACAGGATTGCCAGGGCCACGGTGGCAGCAATGTCCAGCTGACTGACCTGTGACAGTGAATAAACCCAGAGAGGGGGACACAGCAATGCCTGGGAGTGCACGTGGACCCTGGCAGTCCCTCACTCTCTGGTGCATTGCCCCAGTGATTAGCAATTACTTCAACTCCATAATTATGTGCACGCATACATGTGCTTAATTCTAAAGATAAAACGCTTATCACCATCTGGAAACTCAAATTTATTTTAGAAGTTAATCAAGACCAAAATACATAATCAAGACAGGCTTTATCAGTTTTGTATTTATGACCCCAACTGACACGTTTTATTAATCACCAAGTGTTTAAAAAGTGTTAAGTGTTTAAAAAGGCCCTCCTCCTCAGTTACTATAAATTCTCTGCTACCACTTCCAACACAGGCTGTAAAAATACAGATTACTACAAGGACATACTCGGCTCCTGGTACCCACCAGTGTGGGTGCAGAATGTGCTATTTTGTGTCAGGTCACTTCAGATAATACAGACATTTCTGTTCTGCCTGCATACCAATCAGCTTTAAAGCACTATAATGCAAATAGTCTTTAAAAGGATTTTAACTCCCTAAAGCTCTATGTTTTAAGGCAAGGTACTACAGTAAAGATCATCCATAAGATCCAATTATAGTCACCTTATTAATTATATGGCTACCTTGTCTAATTCGAAAATCCCTATAAGCTATCCATTTTAAAGTTTTTGATTCCTTTATACAATCATTTATCAGCCAAAAAAGTATGAAAATGACTGGTTATAATGTCATTCATTAAATGAATTCAGAAGGCATTACTCTAAGGGTCCTGAAGCCCACCTTCTTATCATCTACAAAATGTATCTTGAATGTCCATGTCTTAAAAATGAATAAAGGCAAAAAAAACCCCAAAAACCCCCACAGTTCTCTGCTTTTTACAGAGTACAATGTGTTCAAGAAGTGTGCTGAAACCCAACAAAGCCTTTTATTCCTTGTGGATTTTATATGTGGACTCTGCAATTAAAATCTATGTCTCCTACCACTCAGCCAAATAACATAAAAAGACACAATCTTTTGATATCAAGACTTAAGGAGGGCATATTTTAGCCTGAGACAAGGCTGAAAACAGCAGCAGCAGTTCCTCTGCAGACTGAGCACAGCTGAGGATGAGATCCTGGAGGAGAAAGGGGGGCCTGATCCTGCAAAACCACACTTTCCTCACATCCTTGAAACCAAGGCTGCCTGTCCCTGCCAAAGGAAGAGCAGACGACATTTACAGGGTGTGAGCATTTCACACCAGCGCAGCCCACCCACCTCCATGAGGAGAGAGCCACCACGTCCCAGAGCCCGGAATCACAGTGCCGTGAGAAATTCTGCTCAATTGCATTGTTGGTATTTTCCATTTCCCCCAGCGCCTTCTTCTACGTTTTTTTCAGAGGAGTGTGAAGCCGCCGCAGCAGTGATTGATAGTACCAGAGCAAAGTCATCCCTCAGTGTCTACAGCCTGGCACAAACAACATGAAGGCTACCTTGAAGAGGCACTCTTACTGCTTAAACTGATACACTGACTATAAAAATCCTCGCTCTTCTGCAGCCTACAAAGAATTAATAACATCATTCCTCTCTCAACCTGGATGTTTCCAAATGTGTAAGTCGAGAAAGAGTAGTAGAAATGAGAAACCACACTTACTACTCATTTCAATTAGTCTAATAACAAAGGCATTTATGTGGAGCCCTTGGCAATTCTGGGATTTCTTTTAATAGCAAAGAACTTCATAGTCCTTACAGCAGCCTTGTTAGGAGAAAAAGGTCTGCACTTCAGAAATCACTGCATTTGGATTACCTGGGCCACCAAATACACACTTTGTATGGGGTGGGATGACAGGCAAGTGCATGTGCATGTTCATACACATTTGTGTGCATAACTCTCCTTTTTTCCAGTCAGCATTTTGTAAGTGCTCACACTCAGCTTTTTTTAATGCACAGATTCAAATTTAACAGTGGAAAAGACATGAAATAGTAAGTTTCCAAATCTAGCCTCAATGTCCGTCAGTGTGTTCTAATGAACGTTTTCCTTCAAATGTTCCAGTGGCAGCCATCTAATTTCATTTCTTTTAAATAGCAACCCCTTCTGATGCTTGTAACCTAAATGTTAATGCCTCATTCAGGACTTCATGTCTAATGTGTAAAATTAATATGGCCAAAAGGAAAGCTGTCATTTGCTTTCATCGCCAACACTGGGCACAGTGTAAAAAGCAACCCAAAAAAGCATTACTGTTTTAAAGCAATTCAAAAAACCCCCGATATTTAAATGTTAAATGCATAAGGCAGCGACATTTCTTTATACAAAGAAGCCTCCTTTGACTCCCATGGACACAAAGCTTCCTTGCTGCAAATTAACAAATGCTTGTGCTGCACCGACTTACACCACGCTGTTATCCAAGGTGCTGTTAGCACAGCACAGAAATGAGAGTCCTGTCATCCACCGTGGCTCTCTGAGCCCTGCTGCCACAGAGCTTTTCAATCCCTGAGCCCCTAGGGTGCAACACACCAGCTCCCACAGACACTCCTGCAGTTCCCATGCTCTGTCCCAGGGGCTCCCCACCAGCCTGCAGGGACTGGCCACCACAGAGAGGGCAGGGCAGAGGATGCTCAGTGCCCCGGGATAGTCAGCATCCTCCTGCCCCGGGATAGTCAGCATCCCATCCTCCTGCCCCGGGATAGTCAGCATCCCATCCTCCTGCCCCGGGATAGTCAGCATCCTCCTGCCTTTATTCCCTGTGANTTGATTCCCTCTGGATGAGTGCTTCTAATCTGTGCACAAGTTGCTTCCCATCAGGTAATTCCTAGTGATGCTACAGGTGGCGTGGAGGAGAGTGGGGAGGGAGCTGAAATCTAACACAGGCCGTTCATATGGAAACCTACAATTCCAGTCTCACACAAGGGAATGAATGACTCCAGACAATTTCCCCAACAACTAACTCCTTATGAAGGAGCATGCAGAGAGGGCAAGAAAACAAACCACATTCA
>VYXF01011140.1:135615-154712 GCA_013397295.1 Polioptila caerulea
CAGCGGGGTCCGCTCCGGCCCCTCACGGCCCCGGGGACGTCCGGCGGCTGCCGCGCCGGCGGCCCCGCTGCCCATGAACTTGACCGCCTCTGGGTCACTCTCGCCCTCCTCAGGGGCTCGGGATCCGGCAGCCGCTGCCGAGCAGGAGCATCCGCCCCTGCCTGGCTCTGCCCCGCGCTCCGTTTGTGGAGGGAAATTCTCTTCTCCCACTGTCAGCGGTGCCTGTGGCGCCGCTAACCCCAAACGCCTCCTGGCAGGTTGTTTTACAGCCGGTCCCTGCCATCGTGTGCTGTCGGTGTCGCGCTGTCCCGGCCGGGAGCTGCTCATTTTACCAGCGGTGCAAACGCCAACTTCAGACTCACGGAACCATTCCCGGGGCAAACAGTGCCACCTGGCCTGACACAAATGTAAGGGGCTTCTTTTGTTTTCAAACCCGAGACTTTTAAGTTCTCTGAATTGACTAAGCTGCTCAATTGCCGGTGGAATCGGCCGGCGCTTGCCCCGCGGTCAGCCCGCCGAAGGTGCATCTCCCTTGGGGCGGTGCAGAGCAGCGCCCGGCCATGAGATGCGAGCCCGTACGTGGCAGGAATGCAGAGGAGCTGCGAGCTCCAGAACAAAAGGCGCTGCTGTGCCGTGCCCGAGCGTGCCGCGGCCGGGACAGCTGGGGCTGCCGGGCAGCCGGGGGCTCGCAGCGGTGCGGCTCCGCTGAGCCCCGAGCGAGGCTCCCCGGGGCGGACACAGCTCCCCAGCTGGGAGCGTCCTCCGGCTCCGAACCGCACAGGTGTTGAAAAGTACAGTGCCCAGTGGAAATTTCTTAGCAATATACCGTTCATCTTTGTGCGGTGTAACAGTTGTGTCTGTTCCCCTTATGCACCCAAATACCGCTTTGCTATTAGTTTTCTTTTTGCTGAACTGAAAATCATTGTACTGATGCTGATACCATCTTCTCGTGTAAAAGGATTTTTTTCCCCCTCGCGCTTCTCTCTGCTCTTCCGATGAGTTGGGGGAGGAGTCTTTAAAATGAAAATAGCCCTAAAGAGTCTGAAGCTAAAGCTGGGAAGGGAGTCAAACATATTTTAAGCTGAAAAAAACCCTCCCACCCTTGCCCCCTGCCCCCTCCAAAGCCAAACCCCACAAACAAGCAACCCGCAAAAAACGAACAAGCAAACTAAACCTCAGCCAACAAACCCAGAAGGTATGAGTGTTCATTCCCACTTAATTGTGACAGAAACATGCAAAGTCATCAGAGTTTTCCATTTCCACTTTGCAAAAGCCAAAGATTTTACCTCAAGGATAAATCAGTAATCAGCTAGGAATTTGCAACAGAGTAGATTATTTAGGTTTGATCTGAAGTTCCTTTTAATGAACAACGAAATTTATTCCTGATAAGGGAGGTTTTACACAGTATTTTGCTTACTTTCTCTACATTTTCTCCATTTTTTCCTTTTAGCAATTTTAATATGCAGTGACCGTTTTCTAGCCTTCCTAATGTAAAGGAAGCTTTAAATTTCTTTTTCTCTTTTAAGTCCAAACTGCAAACTTGACAAAAAAGCATTCTGTATACAGCAGTAGACAAAGAGAAGCATTTCTGTGTGATGCATCAAAGTGGCGGATCGTTAAGGCAGTCAGCAAAAGTCAACCAGAAGCAGAGGCTGGCATTTCAGCATCTCCTGTCAATACATGCGCTGCAGCACAACAGCAACTGCAGTATTTTAACAGAAAGAACTGGACTGTCTCCAGGAGCCTGGATAAGACATCGAGGGCTGAGGGAAAAAGCCTAGAACTCATCACTCAGCCAAGTGACACAAGAAGAGAAATGCTCTATGCTGTTAGAGAAGGTGGAAGGTTTTTCAGTGGGGCTTAACAATAGTTACTTTATTTTCTTTTCTTTTTTTTTGTGAGCCTCATCCTCTAATGGAACGATGGAGTTTGAAAGCATTAGGAAGAAAATCACCGGCTGTGTTGCCATTTACTTTTAAAAGGACATTATAAAGCAATGGCATCATTATGGACACTGGCAACTAAAAACTCAACATCCACCCAAATGCTTGCAGCATCTCTGCAAATTTCCAACGATGACAACCTTCCTGGTGAGTCAGGACAATGAAATGCAGCAGCCTGTTTTAGAGACAGCCGGGTTTTTTGTTTTCCTACAGAAAAGAGCATAACTGAGGTAACAGAAGGAAACACAGTTGTCTTTCCAGGTGGGTGCCAAGTTATAGAATAAGTGCACAAACAGCTCAGGCACTTCTTCTGAAGTGTTCTCTGAGGGGAAACTTCAGCAGCTCCAGAGCAGCAGGGAGTCTGGATAGTACTGTGGGTGTGATCACCTACCCTTCCCAGGATAATAACCAGCATTCAGTATCTCTGAATAAAAATAGTCCCATCATCCAAGAGATGGCTGGAAAGAAAGACTTAAGAGATTAGGAACCAGATGCCAGTGACATCAAAAGAAGTACAGACAGTGTTTTGTGGATTATTTTGTATAATGAGAGAGCTTTGCAAAAAAAACCCAAGCAAACACAACCACCCACATCACTATTTATTGATAAAACTTCAAAAATAGCAAAACTGCAGTTGAAAAACAGCACAGATGTAAAATACAGCATGTAGTAAATTCAGGGTGCAATTTATCAAAAAAATGACAAGCAGGCTAATACTGAAAATTGTGTTGAAAGGTTAAACAGAATGCCATTAGAAAACAGGTATCTGGGAGAGACATATAGGGTCTGTGCAACTTTTCCTCTCTAAGGAAAGGATCTCAGAAAAAACTTTGTTTTGGTTGTTATTGATAAACTTCATCCTTTAAAAACAGAAGGTGAAATTTTTGCAGAATGTCTAATGTTGTTGAAGAAATATGCACAAGCTTTAGGTGCTTTCAGATCTGAAACAGAAACTGCAAATTTCAGACTCTCTGTCTAACCTGAGACCATTGTGACCCCAATCCCATCACAACTCCTAAGCACCATAGGGTGAAGTCAGGTGGATGAGAAAATCTTCTGGATGTGTCTTCTGATTATATTCTGTGGGGACAGTTTTTAATTTCTCTGGCTGAAACAGTGATATCATAAAGGGAACGGGTCTTGGGCTTTGTCCCCCAAGGAAAAAGCACATTGCTTTAATGATTCCAGGCAGCTGGTGAGCCTTTCATTTGACAAGCTGCCCTAAAATGTGCTGTCTGAAGGCAGGTGGTCAAAGAAATAACCAAGTTAATAGTCAGGCACTCTCCCTACCTCAGCCTGGGATTGCCTGTCAGTCAAAAAGTGTTTGCCAATGTTGTTCCATTAATGTATGGTAAATTCTTTTAAGATACTGATCCTGAGCTCATTCAAAAAAGCATGTGAGAATCTCCCTAACCCAGATGATTCCAGTGGAATTAGGACAAAGCTCATTTCCCTACACAGATTTCTCAGTCAGCAATTCACTGTCTGCACGAATAAAAGGCCACCCATCTCCAGGAAGCCATCTCCACAGAGATTTGAAAGACAATCCTTTCTGGAGCTAAGCAGATGTCTTGCCTCCTCCTTCTTCCCTCCAAATAAGATACCCCATGCACCCATGAAGCAACCAGGAGAAACAACATAAGATGTATTTCAAGATTAAAATAGGACCTTCAAGCAAAATCTATTCTTGATGTAAGACCACTGTGATAATAATTGTTAAGTTCTTAGTAACAAGACTTGGAGGAGATGGGCATAGAAGGAATTTTTTAAGCTTTGCTTTGAAGGATGGAATTTCTAGAGGTGGCAGATGTTTACACCTCTGTCTACTGCCATTAACAGCTGCAGTGGACCAAACCCAGTGGTCCAGCACTGTCCAGGACAATGTCACTGGCTTCAGAGGAAGCATCAGTTTGCCCTGCAACTGGTAGCAATGGTCAAGTCTGCAAAAAAAACAGCATTTGCTTGAGACATTTATTAGGTAGAGCTTGGCTTTTGTCCTGCCATGCAAATGGCTTCAGTTGGGAAACACCCTTCTGAAAGTCAAATCCAAGAAAAATTCCAATGCATCCTGTCACCACAGTTACAACCAGAGCAGCCAATACAAATTCCTGGGCAAAGCAGACATTAAAATATTTGCCAAGCTCCAGTGAAGTTCAGCTCTCTTTTCTCTCACTGTGTGTATAGTTCCTTTCTTTGCAGTTAGTTGGTTCATTGCTAGTGAAGAACATTTTGTATGAAGTGAAATATTGGAGTAAAATTTAACAACTGTAAGGGCCAAAGCAGCTGCAAGACAAGCAGATTCCCCTTGCTGAGTTAGTTGCCTGTGTTAAAAGGAGACTTTTAAATGGACAAGAATTTTCCCCAGCAATGGCAGTGTACCCTTAAGTTGCACTGAAATTCATATCTCTTTGTCAACTGACCTTGGGGCATCATCTGAAGTGTGACTCAGAGCACAGAGAGGCTGAAATGAGAGGAATTACTGGCTTTTTGTAGGGTTGCTCACACCAGTTCTATTCTCAGACACCAGGGATTACTCATGCTCTTCAGAACATACTGCTGGCATCCTGCTCTGCTGCTCATTAGACACGAGGGTGTCAGGATGAAGCCCGGTAGCCAGGAAGGCAGGATGTGGTGAGCAGAAGCAGCACAGCACCAGAACAGCACAAATTGCACAGAATTTACATAACACAAACGTGCTCCCTCCATTCACCCGGCAGCACTTTCCCAGCTAAAGTTCCAGCAAGCTGCTGTCAGGAGCAAAGTGATTTCTCCAAGAGTTGGAGTGGCCTGTGTGTTACCTGGGGGAAATCCAGCTGAATGGGAATGAACACACAGGCTTTAAAAAACCCCCAAAACATCTTTGCAGAAGATTAAATTATTATTGAATAATAATAATATTATTATTATTAAAGAATATATTATTATAGAATAAATTATTATTGGAGGGATTTGGAACAAAGAAAGATCGGCCCCACCCAAAAAGAAAAAGGAAACTGGAAAACCAGTTACAGATTGTCAAGATTGTATTTTTTTTTCATAAAAACCCATAATCATCTCCTATGTTTGAGATTTTAAAAGAACTTTTACATGATTGTTTGGCTCCTCTGAAACAGTCTCTAATGATTTCTGATTATATAAATAAATGGCTAGTATTTTCTGTAAAGTTTTTCTTTCAAAACCATTATTATTGTCTCTTCTAGGGTAGATCCACTGCCCCCACTCTGATATTCCATCCAGCTGGTCTCCAACTGGTCAAATGTCGATACATGGTTAGTCCACAGAAAACACATTCACATGACACAATTAACTTGCCCTGTTTTAGACATCCAAAGTGCAATGAGGTGAATCATGCCCTGAAAGTGCCCATTGACTGAAAAGCTCTTGGATGTCTGGCTCTGCTACAGACACCTATATTGTACAGTTGGGCAAAACAGATCCTCACAGAGCCTTCTAAATCTTTTGTTTTTGAAGGAAATACTGACAAATTTATTGTTTTCTGTGCTCTAATGTTCAGCTTGTATCCTATTATCTTCTTGCCTACATTACAGTCAAAAATGGGAGCCTCAGTTTTCATTGTACTTGACCACATTAATTTAAGCAGAGGTTGTTTTAGGTCAATAACACGTCCTCTCTTTTCCTAGATTTTTTCTACCAAAAAAAAAAAAATCCAACTACATACAAATATAAACATTTTTCTTTATAAAATGTTTCCCAATAAAAGAATTAACCAATTTTCTGGCAATCATAAGGAGCTAAAATCTTGTATGAAAGTATGGAATTTTGAGATTAGGTTTTCTCTTTTTATGCCAAAGAAGACAAACACATCCCCTCTTTGGATACCTGGAACATGTTCAGAAGACAATTTTAAGTTAACAGATGCTGGAAAAATTCTTTGCTATTTTTCAGAAGTGAAATGAGTTCTATGCAATTTTTTCATTCTTGTTTACATGTACAACTACTACATGTTCAAGTTACACATGTATTTGGTTTAATTGTGTGCTTAAATGTGTTGAATAATTTCCAAAATCAACAGTAAGTCAACAGCCTTAAGAGGAAAGTTACATACCTCTTATGTTGTTATGCTTTTCCTGTGTCTCATTCCTTTGACATTTGCACTAGGAGGAAAAAATCCACTGAAGCCAGTAGAAGTATGGATGCTAAAAAGAGATCCAAGGGTGAAAACAAGGTGGGTTTTGTGCCCAAAGGACAACTGCACGACTAAAAATCAACATGCTGAAGAGGAGAGGCAGAAATTCTTACTTACAGGTAGGATTTTTCTCAGTCTACACTACAGTGACCTTAGGCTTGGGAAGTGCTATGAGGTGCTTAACTGGAAAGCACTATGGGATTATAAGAAGCAGTTTAGAAACACATTTAAAAGAAAAGCATTTTCTAGAGCTAATTAAATGCTAGGTTTTTTCTCTTTCACCATCCCTTCTCAATTAAAAGGTGTGACTTCAGGGACTCTTTCTATTTAAAGGATGCCTAGGTGATTTTACAGGAGAGGGAACAGAGATAATAAATCACAGAGCAGCTGTTGAAATAATATTATCCAACCTGCAAAGACATTTTTCCAAATCACTTCACACATCCCTCACTCCACGAGTGTCACATCTGTGTGAGGAGTTACTCCTTACCTCTGCCCTGGTGTGGCTCTCACCACCCACCCACACTGGAGTTACAATTCCAGCTGTGCTTTGGAGTGCTTGCAAAGGAGATCACCACTTAGCTCCAGCAAAGAGAATCTATAAACCCTGTTGAGAGGTGACTATGGAAAACCATGGCTGAAACAGTGAAGTATACCTTGGCCTATGTGAGAGGAAAAGTTTGAGTTTACCACTAGATTAATTATATTAAGAAAAAGTAACCCAATTAGAAAGGTTACCCAGTTCTGGTAATTTTTGATACAACTTCCTTCCGCAGTCTAGAAGGCAAAAAGGGATATTTATGTCACCTTTCTTCAGAACAGAAAGCTAACAATGTCTTCCAGAGCAACAGCAGCAGCTACAGTACATTGTCTCCATCCTTTCTGGTATGGTTTCAGATCTGATTTATGAAACGTGAGCCATAATTCTATCACAGCTTATCTCTTCCTGGAGATGAGCTAGGATAACACATCCATATTGACTCTCTAACATCTGTCAAAGGCTGATGAGGAACAAATACCATTAAGCTGTCTGCCCAGCCCTGCACAGGAAGAGGAATGACCAATTGCTACATGTGATTCATCATTTAAAAAAACCAAACAAAAAAAACCCCACCACAAACCAGATCTGTTTTCTAGAGGCTTCATGGTGTCTCATTATTCTCTTGAAGACAGTATTTAAGTAAAAAAAATAGAGAATGCATATGCATAGTTTGGACTGCAGAAGTTTCTGACTGATGACTCTCAAATCTGCATTAGCTCCCTTTTCACTGATCTCAAAATCAAATAATGTTGCAAATGCATCCTGAAAGGCACATTTTTTCCCCTCAAAAAACATATAGCTAACCCTAAGAAGAAAGTTTTTTGTAAATGCAACTGCAAGCCATCTTCTTTCAATGACACAAAACAGACTTGAAATCACTTTATAAATAACAACAACTGGCAGAGATTCCATTTGAATGACAGCACTTCAGACTCAGGCTGTTGTTAATCTGAACTGATCTACTGAGAGTGCCCTTTCTGCAAATGGTGCCATACAACTGAGCTGTTGGCATTAGGAGGGAGAGAGATTTTCTTATAGAGCATCAACCTGTGCCAATTCATTTATAGCAAATTAGAGTGCAAATAAATTAATAAGGTGGGAAACAAAGAGAGAACTAAAAACCAAACTAAAAAAAAGCCCCACAAAAACAAACAAAACCCTCAAATCCCAACAAAATACAAAAAGATAACCCCACCTTCACCCCAAATCCCATTTCTCTGAGCTCAACCTCCTGACTCTTCTACCTCCCTCTCCCCCAGGCAGCACAGGGGGATGCAGGAATGGGGTCTGTGGTCAGTTCATGTAACAATTCCTCTCTGCCTGTCCTTCCTCCTCATACTGTTCCCCTGTTTCAGCGTGGAGTCTTGCACAGTGGATATCTGATCTGATCTGATTCTCCATGGGCTGCACACCTGCCTCAGCACAGCCTCCTCCATGNCAAATCCCAACAAAATCCAAAAAGATAACCCCACCTTCACCCCAAATCCCATTTCTCTGAGCTCAACCTCCTGACTCTTCTACCTCCCTCTCCCCCAGGCAGCACAGGGGGATGCAGGAATGGGGTCTGTGGTCAGTCCATGTAACAATTCCTCTCTGCCTGTCCTTCCTCCTCATACTGTTCCCCTGTTTCAGCGTGGAGTCTTGCACAGTGGATATCTGATCTGATTCTCCATGGGCTGCACACCTGCCTCAGCACAGCCTCCTCCATGGCCTGTAGGGTGACCTCTGCTCCAGTGCTTGGAGCACCTCCTCCCTTTCTTTTTATATTGACCTTGGTGCCCGCAGGGCTGTTTTTGTGTTGGGGGTTTTTGCCTCATTCCCCTCTCTCACAAGTGCTACACAGCCTGTTTTCCCCTTTCCTAAACACTTTTCCATCAAGGTGCCACCAGCCCCACTGATAGGCTCAGCTTTGGACAGCAGTGGGTCTGTTTCAGAGCCAGCTGGATCGGGCATGGGGCCAGCCCTGGTCTCTTCTCACAGCCCTCCTGCTGCCAAAACCTGGACACGTTAGTCCAATACACTGAGGAAGCAGATATGATCTCCCTTTGTGTGTTTGGACTATAAACCTTTATTCCCCTCCTTTTCCTTTATTACCACTAGGCTGTGAGTGAAAAATTAAACAGACCTAGTTCAAACCACAGTGTGCTCACCCACCTTGTAACTGATGGGATTAAGGGGAAAAAGCCCCAAACAACAAAACATCTGTGAATCATTCTAAGGAGAATATAAACCGTGACCAGAAAGCACTTTAGAGAAGAGGATTTTAGCTGCGTGTGCACAGCTTGGATATACATTAACACAACTTTTACTGAAATGAGATTTGAGGCTTTACAGAACCCAACAGTAGCATTCTGTGCCACTGGCACAAATCCCAGGCTGCAGGCTGGAGAACCACACCATCCCTTCCTGCAGGAGTTCTCAGCACTAGCAGAAGCACTGCTGGTGTTCCTCAGGCTTTCTGCTTCCCTGCAGAGCTCCTCCCTCTGAAGGCAAACCCCGGGTTTGTTCCAGCACTGGAGGCAGAGCCCTCCTTAAGGTGTACAAGCCATTGTGGTAAAAATGCACTCCCAGGTCCTCAAGTGCAGGCAGGCACTGCTGTGTTTCTGAGGGCTGCTGATCTCAGAGGCCTCCATCCTCAGGGAGGAGGGAATATCCCATAACATGCTAGGAGATTGCCTTTCCTCTCTGGGCAGCAGGCAAGGGTACAGCAGCAAGCAAAGCTTGTGACAGCACTTCACTGCATTTTTGGGAACACTGAGAGAAGCTCCCTTGTAAGAGGGTCTCCTCTCCATTCCACAGAAGAGATTTCCCTAAAATACCTGCAGCTTTGTTGTTTTGATTTGATGTTATGTAACTCAGTAGTTTTGGACTGTCCAGAAGGTACAGAGCTGAGGGAAGAAAAGAAAAACAAGTAATTTCTTCAATAACTAAATTCAGTGGCAGGGCCCGCCTTCAGCTTTATCTTTGCAGTCGTGCTTTTCATTCCTTTATTTATAAATTTATGATAATTTTTGTAACTATCTCTATCTGTCACAATGCTAGCTGCAGGTGCCAAAGCCACGTGTATCAAAGCAAATACCAAGTAGCTTTGCAGTTAGGGCAGGGAAAAATAAATCAAAACAAAATTCTCTCTCCAGGGACCCAATCATCCCGCCAGTTAAGTTAACACACACCTGATGAAACGATTGTGCCTCAAATTAAGCCTTCTAATTTGTGTATAAAACTAGGTCACAAAGCTAATTTCCTCTTTCCTTCACAGCTCCTATATATGTTAGTGCACTATATTACACAAAGAAAACATGCTGAAGGGCAGAGCTTTTCAGATGGCTCTTCAGCATATCTATACCGTGTGTTGAAAGTACAGCTTGCAGCCAACGTGAAAATGAATCAAAACAGAGGTGCTCTTCAGATCTGTTACTGTTATGCTCCTCACTAACCATAACTCTATCAATGTGATAGTATTGCCTCGTCCTTTGCTTTAAATTTAATTTTCCCACTCAAGTCACCAGCATCCAAAAAATCCTCAGGGCTATTTTCTCAAATGTTTCTCAGCCCTTTGAGCCGTGCAGGCAGTTTCCAGACTGGAATTTGTAGGCTAACTTAATTGTTGCTGCCACTAGTTTGCAAAATGCCCATTACAATATACAGTAGCCACAGAAGATTTCTGTTTTCTTCTCCCCAGGTTAAAAAAAAAGATCTAAAGTAATCTGTACTTATTTAAAAGAATTCTACTGTAAACTGGGAGATAAAACATTTGTCACACATGCTGACAAAGCCCCACAGCCAAAGTCTCTTATCACTCAAACATCCAGACAAACAACTGATGGTTTTATTCCCCCAACAGATGTTCCAGCTGCTCAGGTTAGCAGAATACACACTTCCATCACTGCCCAACAGCAGCAGACTCGAGCTCTTGCAAGTCACCATCTGACACCAGGAACAAAAGGTCAAACCATAGTCTAGACAGAAGCTGTAAACTGGGATGCTCAAAAGTCACCAGTCTGACAGACTGAAAAAAGAGCCAAGCAGGGGTTTTTTTATGTGCATAATAAGCATCTTATCAAACATACCTTGCTCAGATTTTGGCTCAAACTACAGTCTACATAACTTAAATAGTTTATGCATCCTAGCTTATCCATAAAGTAACCCAGTTTTCTCTACTTTTCAGGAAGGAACTCAATCATCTAATGTTAGAAAAGCAGATCCAAAAGCTCAAGTTGAACACACTATAGACATATCTTTATGGAGATGGGATCAACTTAACTGAAGTTACTAGAAGAGTTCCAGAGATTTATTTAGTTCTAGGATTAAATTTACTCTTCTGTCTGGAAACACCACATCGAAGAGCCATGGCAAAACAGAGAAGTAAACTATCCAACTGTTGCACTTCCATTCTTTTTCTTTCCCAACCCATCACAAAACTGCTGGAGTTATCTCAACATCAGGTACTACAGGCAGCCCAGTCAGATCCTTGGTACTTTTTATTTGACTACCTCAGAGCCCAGATTCCACACCACCTGCTTTATAGTTCCCTCATAGAATAGCAATCTGAAGGTGATGAATGAAAAATGCAGCAAAACACGCAGGATTTACACTCAGCTTGTGCCTCATTATGTCTCCAACTCGCTCAGTTCTGCAGTGGTGTGATGGAGCACAGTTGAACACCTGCATTTTTTCTCCCAGCTCTGTAGCAGCTCCTGTGCCCCCTGCCTACCCTGATTTCCCCTGCTTTTGGCAATTAACACCAGGAGATTAACAATTGGCTCCAGGACAATTGAGTCTGGAGGCAATTAGCCTCTTACAGGCACCTCACTAGCTGCCAATTTCATAGAGGTGAGAGGTGCAGGGGCTATTAATGAAATGCATCAGGAAGAAATAACTGAGCTGTCAGTTAGTCTTGGGCCCCATCCATAATTCTGCTCAAGAACAAATGCTGTAATTCCACATCCCATGTGAATCACAGGAGGCCAAAGTGAAGTCACCTTAGATGGACAGCTTTATTTTGCCCTAAACAAGGGATTCATTAGATTCTCCCACTATGGTAACATCCATTTAAAATTTTCCCTGCTTTATACAAATTAAGTGGTAGTGAAGTGAAATTACAAGGACATGGCTGTGCCAGTTGGAGTCATACCATTCCTATCAACTTCTAAACATTGATTAGACACATTTCTCTTGCCAGTCTCATGTTGTGTATAAAAACAGATATCTCCACAGATGAGTGCTGTTGCTATGCTGTGGTCAGTTTGTAACCAAATCCAAAATTGCATGAGCAGTTCCAGAAGCAGAAATACATGAGCTGTTTCAGAAGCAGATGGTCTACTTGAGCCATTTAAACAGCAACAAAAAATGTAGGTTTTTTGGGTTTTGTTTTATGGGTTTTTTTGACTATTTGTAGTATGCTATAAGCTCAGTTCAGCAGTCCTTAACCATTGAAACCTTATTTATGTTGGTTGTATATAAACCAAAGGATATATACCCCCAACCATATATATATAGAGAGAGAGAGTTGAGGGTATATATCCTTTGAGAATAAAGAAGATGGCTTGCAGGTTTTTACTGTTCAAAGAGCATGGAAATACACTTCATTCAGCAAATCCTCACGTTAGAAAAACAGGTAATGTACAAGTAACACAATGCTGCCACAGCTGTACATCAGAAGCTTCTCAGAAGAAAATCTATGAAAGGAAAGAGATGTTTTAACTCCACAGAGGAATCTTCCTGTTCTCAGGAGACAGACATGCTCAAGACTGACAAGGAATAGAGTGCTGAGCCATCCTCAGAGAGTCCTGAAGGAGAGGCTGGCATTTTGCATCTTGTCCCTTTCAATGACTTCATTTCATGGCCATTAGCACTGGAGACCCCACAGTGAAGTTGTTGCCTTTTGTAGCCCTCAAAGGGAGGCTCCAGGAGCAGACCAGGTTCCCTTTGTTGAACTCAGAGAACAAGTCCCTCATCTGCATATCCACATATCTGTGTTTAGGCTCTTCTCTGCACAGTCCTGGACCTGCTGATGAACAAAGTCAGGGAGGCAGGGTCACCTTGGACTGAATTAAGAGCAAGATCTGCCAGAGGGATTGCAGCAAGCAGGACCAAATGGTTGAAAGAATCTAAACCACCTTTACAAGGCAGCAGGATGGTCTGGCTGAAGGACTTCTCCTGTGCAACAAACAAAAAGGGCAGAATTTATAAATGTTGAATTTATTGCAGAAGAGGATGAGCAGTTAAGGCTGGACTTATTTATCCTATGCTTGAGTCTGTTTCCAGGAGTTCATTGCCTGCAATATCGCTTGTTCTCTCCCACCCTAAAAACATCTCTTAGCTTGTATAATCCTCCTTCAAAAGATACTTTCCTGTTAACAAATTAAAACTAGTGCTCTGGAGGCCAACAAAAAGCAGTCTCTTAGTGCAGGTGGGCTTTTTAAAAGGTGCTGAGCATTTTATTTGAGAATTGGAGAGGGAGAAACAGTCACATAAAAATTAAATTACACCTATTTGATACCAGTCATCATTTTATTACACATAAAACCTGAAAAGCAAAACATTTAAACTCTTCTATATCTTCAAGTCTAGTAAAATATTGTATTTAACATAAAATATATTCTCAACCAAAATATTAATCATCCAGTTACCCTAGACAGAAGGCAAGTAAGTGTCAATTTAATGTCTCCCATTTCAGTTTAAAACCTGTCAGCTACAAAGAGAAGGAGGTGAAGTCAGAATCCCCATATGCTGGATATGTTGGGCTGGATCTTCTGCCAAGATCACAAGCAAGGGATGTACCTGGGGCTGGTACCTGACTGGGACAGAGAAAAGAAGTGAAACCACAGTGCCTCAGATGAAACTGGATTGCATGCACAACAGAGGGAATACAGCTGCTCTCCAGAGCCTGATTTCTCTTCCATGAATGTGAATTGGACATTGGGGAGCACAGAGGAGGGTGGAGCTGCACACAAGGGTGAGATGAGTGGAGAAGAGGGACAGTGAGGCTGATGCTGAGGTGTTCACCCACATAACAGAGACAGGCATTCCCACAGTTTCACAGGATGGATCCCCCCTAGGAAGGTGTTTGGGAGGCCTCCTCCATTTGTGACAGAGGTATTTCACCTGGGAACACATCCACAACTGGACTGTGGATTCACACTCCTCTGCACAGCCTAGAATGTCAGATTTCAAGGCAAGACACAGAGCTGCAAGCAAGCCTGACAGCATAGGGAATGGCCAATGTTCCCCTGAAAACTACACAGCCTTAAAACTCAGCAGTGTCTGGGGGGAGGATCCACATAGACCTGAGGGAAATTGAGGGCAAAGTCCTCAGAAAACCTGAAACTGAAATACAGAAACTGATACAGGTGCCCATTCTCTGACAGAAAGTGTAATAAACCACACTAATTCCAACTGCTCCAAGCTGGCTCCCTCTGCAGAAGATGATCTCAAAGGAGAGGGTTGGACATGTCCTTTTCCAGCATGCAGAGCTTCAAGGCAAGAGTGCCACAAAGGAATGACAGCTACACTTCAATGTGTGCTGCTATTGTGTGACAGACTGTTTCAGATCAGGAGCAGAAAAGTGACTGAGAAACAGGAAAAAAAATAAAAATCATCATTTGGATGGCTTCAAAGCTGTTCAATCCAACCAAAAGTGAAAAAGTTCTGCAGGGTGTCCAGTGTGTGTGAACAGAGCAGGATGCCTCTCATAATAGGAAAATGTAGCTGGGCATTTTTATACCCAAGAATTGGTATAATGCCTGACTGCCTCACAATAAAAGTCATATCAGAAGCTTAATGGTATGGGGCAGGGAGAAGCCTTTGAATTTGACCCTAGTCAGAACAGGATTAAGATTTAAAGGCCACATATGTGGCTAAAAAGCACAATACTGCTGCATGCAGCTTTGGTAAAACAAATAGTCAGAAGAGCTTTGAAGAGCTATTGCTGCCAGTAGCGACCAACTTCTGTCTCCTGACAAGCATATTAACCTTTGGAAACTCTGAGCCAGGTGCCTCATCAGTTCTGTGATAATTCTCTCTCTCACCATCCGTGTGCACATTACACTCACACTATTCCACTCCCCAGCCAGGTCACAGGTGCTGCTGCTCTGAGCTGGTTTATGGTCTGATTTCACACACTCTTCATCCATTTTTTTCCATCTTAAAGCTCAGCTCCTGCACACAGGCCAGATTTTTTTTTTTTTTTTTCTCAAAAGCACTTAAGCTCCCAGAGTCTCCTCTTGTTCTCAGTGGGAGATGAACCCCTTAGCAAATGTCAAATCTCCATTTAGAGTGTGCAGCTCTGCTGGAATTCCACCTTGGTGTTTTGGAGACCATTACATACCCACGTGCTATGTCCATGGCAATCCCTTTGCAGCTGAAAAGGAGTCCAACACCACACAACTGCATTCTTGATGAGTGGTCTGAAACTGGATGAAGCATGCTCCCTTTTATCAGCTAAAAGGAATGCAAGCCAGCTACCTCTGAAGAGTGCAATTAACCTTCATATTTAGATAAGAAATCTTAGGTATTTTGTGGTTGTTAGTACACTAATGCCTGCACAATCTCTTGATTACATTTATCCCCATGTCACCCCTATGGGATGGTGTTATCACCTCCATCTCACTGATAAGGAGCTGAGACAGGGAGATGGATTAAGTTAAATCACCCAAGGTGCACTGAAAATCTTCACTGAAACTGTCAGGTAACCCAGGATTGTGCTCAGAGCTTGCCAACGAATGTGCACTCTTTAACACAGAGTAACTACAAAATGTGGAACTTAATATTCCAGAATTTAAAAACCCAATCACACTGACCTAATGTGATTATTTTAAGGAATAAACTGATAGCAAGTGCCAAGAATGGCTCCTACATTCTAGAAGGGATCCTGATACCAGACATTATTACAGAAACCTGTGGGCAGATGGAGAACTGCAGTGTGGGTCACTGAGAAACCTGCTACAACCTTTAGTTTAATGCCACAAAGCTGCTGTATACAGCACATCAGCAGGAAAATCCATTGTAAAAGCATCTTGTTTTGTAGAATTGCTAAGGGGAGGGGCTTTTTTGTAATTTTTTTTTTTTCCATAATGTCTTTTGGGTGTTAGTGCCTATGGGTGTTAGTCCTGTGAACCCTTGGCCCCTTTGCACCCCAAGCAAAGCTGCTCACAAGCACTTCTCAAAGAGATTCTTCTGTGAAATATTTACAGATTTGGGTTCTTCAAGACTAGAAACCATCATTTATGAATTGGGTGATAGTAACAGATTTTTTCCCTTTGTGTGAATGAAGCAAGCTGATATTAGAAGGACCCCAATAAACCTTACTGTCTTCATTCTGACCTAACTTATGTAAGTGTTCAGCCTCTTTCAAAATTTTCTACACCTCCCTTCACCTTTTCCTTACCTTGTCCCCTGGAGCCAGAACTTACCATGCTCCAAAGGCAGGGTTGTTATTGCCATAGGGCTTCCTGATCTCCCTGAGGGACATTCCTTCAACAGTTCTTGTCACTGAGCCTGAGCCCTGACCCTGGAAATGCTGCTGCACAGCTGTGAAATGAAAATGTGAATGAAAATCTGAAAATGCAGGAGCACTTGCCCATTTCACTCTCACTACTCTGTTTCAAAGGCCATTTCCTCCCTCCTTCCTCGTGCACTGGGAACATGCCACACACGATTGTGAGTGTAATCCTCCAGGGCTGCAGTTTGCTCACAGCAGATGTCTACAAAGCGTTTTCTCACCTGGGTCACCTCTTTAAAGGGATTTTCTCCAGCCTGGGTTTGTAATGTTTCTGTAGAACATTTACTACACTGCTATTCACTGGCATGAAATCCACGCTCCATATGAGTTCATCAGCTACAGCACAGCAACTTCCTAGACATCCTGCTATGCCCAAGGTGCAATTCTTAAATCCAATTTTCTCCACTTTAAGGCTGGCTGTCACAGTTTCCATTTGAGACTAATTCAGTAGCTCAATTTTAGAATCTGTTACTCCCAGCAATTTTAGCAAGACTGGTCTAATAAAGGCAATTTTTCAAAGGTGAGCTGGTGCTGGAGCTTTGTTTCTCTATCCCACTCACAGGCAAATTATTTATGTTCAGTACACACTAGGAGGACCTCCAATTCTGTACCAGCACTATTCTTCATACAGATGGTGTGTTACCATCATGCCCTCCAGGGGCTGTATTCTCTTCCCCAGAGAAGAAAAGCAGGCTGGTATTTCTAGTGCTGTCACCTGGAGACTTCTGTTTTGCTTCTACCTCCTCTACTATGATGCCACATAAGGCCAGCACTTCATCTTCTGTGCCTCAGCTCCTTTACCCCCAAAGTACAGATAAAATGGGTATTGCCACAAAGGGCTACTAATGTTCCAGGGAAGAGGGAAAACTTCTGGCTTAGCTGACCACAAGTGGGAGAGCAAGCCAGAATGCAGCATTTTAATGTTTCCATCCCAATGATCTTGCTTGTGTTATCTGTAGCTATTTCTCCTACAGAAGCAGTCACCTTCTTCCTTGCTTTGCTTGTGTATCACCCACAATCAGTAACAGCTGAAAAGCTCTTTATGGTCTGTCTCACCTGCTCTCCAACACTGAATGTGTTTCCTGAACGTGTTCTGCACTCTCTGCTTTGCAATGACTATCCATCATTGCTAATTGGCCATGGCGTCATTACAGATCTTTAATCAGTGAAAAAGGCCACAGACTCTTGTACTGGACACACCTTGAAAAAGCAGCACCTCTGTCAGTGGCTTTACAGTGTGCAGGGGACCACGGGTCAGGAAATGGATGCACAGAGCATCAGGTAAAAGATGAGGGTTAGGTAACAGAGTTCCAGGTAAAAGATGAGGGTTAGGTAACAGAGTTCCAGGTAAAAGATGAGGGTTAGGTAACTGCCTCTTCTCCCAGCAGTTCTGGACATTGTGTACACCTGGTCAATCCCCTTTCTTCTCCTGAATGAACACCCCAGACAGCTTTAGTCCTGGCTTCCTCACAGGGACCATCTCAGCACATTCCTGCCGCCAGCTCAGCCTGCTTCGCCCAGGGCAGGCAGCACCGCAGCTCCCGGAGCAGCAGCTGCTGCAGCCGTCCCGTTGTGCAGGATTAAAGCACACTGGGACAGAAGGGACTGCCCTCCTCTCCCACCAGAGGGGAAAGGGAAAGCCGCAGGGATGGCAGCAATGCCCGTGCAGCCCGAGAGGCTGCTATGATAGATCTAGATCAGGTAAGGAGATCTCTGCTGCCCCCTCAAAGAGTTCTTTGTTAAATTTCTATCTTCTGCCCTCAATCAGATACACATTTACAAATCGGGTCTCGGGAGTCCTGAGTGCAACTCGGGGAGAAATCGGTGATGAACATCAGCTGCAAAATCTGGCTTGCTGAAGAGATTCCCACAGAGGATGGAGAGCCTGGTGTTTCTGCAGCCTTAAGGCACTTGGGATTTTTGTAGGTTCCCAGGGCCAGTCCTACATATAATGAAAACCACAATGAAAAACAGAGTCCCTTAGGTCTCTTAGGAATAGAAAATAAGGACTCAGGCCTGAAAATTAACTTCTTTTTCCCTCTCTTGCCTACACAGAGCTTCATCTGCCGGCACTGGAATTCCCCTGCATTCTCCCAGTAGGGAGGCCCAGGATCCCAGCTCACTGGGTGGCCTTTTGCTAAACTGCAATTTCCTCCTCCTTTGTAAGGACAGTGGAACAGGAACAGATTAAGGCACAGACAGAACTGAATTTTGCCGCGCTGAGAAGTGGGAGATGAATCAAACCCAAGCTGTTCCTGCTGTCAAGCCCCAGAGGGGACCGTGGGTTTTCCTGACCTTGCAGGTGGAGTGGGGCACAGAGGAGGTGGCACATGGCCTGCACAAATGTTTAATACTAAGTTTAAGCTTATAGCCATGTCCTTTTTGTCACCGGTAACAAGGAGAAAGACAACACATCACAAAGATGCATTGATGTGATGCATACAAAGAAGATGTCAGTGAAAATTTGGAGAAAAAGCATCTTTTGCGCATGCTATTATGATAAGAGGATCCAACTAACCATCATTCTCAAAAATTAAGGTATAATTATTTTGTGTGTGTTCAAATAGAGCTCTTTTTGAATCACTGCATCGGTTCCTAAGATTTCGTTGAAGTTAAGATTTTCTAGCATCAAAAGAAAGAGCATATGTTCAAGTAAAATGAATAAACCCCTAAGTCAGAATAAAGAAGAAAAGAAGAAAAGCTCTTACTGGTTTGTTATTTTCTTTCTCTAGTGCCTTCCCGTGCAGGAATCAGGCGTTCCATACTAATTAAAAAGCGATAATTTGTGGGCGCGTGTTCGCCCGGGGAGGGCCCGGCCCGCGCGGCGGCGGCGCCACCTGGCGGCCTTGGGGGCCCGGCCCGGCCCGGAACGGCCCCGGGGAAGCCGCCTTGATGCCTTGGGTTTTAGCTTTTATATTTTTTAGATACTGTGCTGTTTTAGTGGGTAGCTTTAGGTTTCATATT
>VYXF01011140.1:154892-168472 GCA_013397295.1 Polioptila caerulea
CTGCTTCATCCTCTTGCTCTGTCCAGTCTCTGTCCCAGGGCAGCCTCCAGAAGGCACCAGCCTGGCTTGTCCAGCCTGGAGACGATAAGAATGAGCGCCTGCACCGCCCTGAGGAGGGGAAGCGGAGGGGCCGGCGCCGATCTGGGCCGGGCGGTGACCGGAGATGGGCCCGGGGGAGCGGCCTGAGGCTGAGCCGGGCAAGGTTCGGGGCTGAGATCAGGGAAAGGTTCTTCGCCCAGAAGCTGCTCGGGCACTGGGACACGCCCCAAAAGCCCGGCAGAATTCAAGAAGCGTTTGGACAATGCCCTCCCACATTTGTGCGGCTCTTGGTGCTGTCTGAGCAGGGTCAGCAGCATGACTTTGATGATCCTTGTGGAGCACTTCCAGCTCAGGATATTCTTGGCCACCATCAGATCTCCAAGCTTCCATGGAGCAACCATGGCAGGTCGGCCACGGGACTCTTGGCACGAGTGGGATTCCTCAGTGACCCGGTGGCTTTGGGCAGGGACAGCACTGCAGGAGAAAGGCCAGTGGGAAGGAAATGCTGGGCCCCTTCTGCTCCTGGACATTCGTCAGTGTGGGATCACCAGCCTGAGACAGGAGGCTGGCAGCCAAGTGCCACTGGCATCTTGTCCTGCAATGAACTCACACGAGTCCCAGCACCAACAAGTGGAGAAAAAAGCCAGTAGTACTTCAGTGTCGTTCACCTGAAGGCTTCTCCTGAAATCTGAACTGCTGGGCAAAAACATTGAACTAAAGAAAAGGGGAAGGGAAAAAATAATCTCTGCTGTGTTCTTCTCTTTCCTGCCCAAAATATTGATCACAACCTGAGGCTTGTTTCAGCGATACAGGAGCCTTGTCTGCTGGTTTTACTGAAGTGGTATTTTGCAGGGGTGAAGACCTGAGAACTTTCCTCCTCTTGAGCAAAGGCTGAGGCTGCTGAAGCAGTGAGATAACAACACTGCACTGAAGGTGATTGTGTCCTTATAAATAAAGCTTTACAATAAAAGCTTCTTTTACCCTATCTTTCCTTTTTTGTCATTTTATATTGATAAATACACTCAGATGGTCCTTGCTGTCACACCAGAGCATCTCAAAACTGGCGCAGCACCAATAATCTTATTTTAAATTTAAATTTAAATAATGTAAATTCTAAAACCAGGACTTGGCCAAAGTAAACTGCCCACAACACCGTGTTTCAGCTGCCCCCCACCAAAGGCACTCACCAAGGTCCTTAACAGGCACTGTGGCATTGCTTTAGAGGCAAGGGGCTTCCTACCACATGTACTGCTCCAAAAAAGGAATTACAGAAAAAAAGGTTCTTTCTGTAATTTCAGAGTAAAACTCTGTTACTACTAATTTCAATATGATCACCCCTGTGGCCTTTTTGGGGGAGTTTTGACAGGTGGTGGGATGAAGGCAGCTGGTTAGAAATTCTTTCTTGCCTCAGACATCACAAATCATTTGGAAGTGTTTTCTTGCTTGCATTTTTGTCAGAGGATCATTGCAGAGATCAGGAAGAGATGCATAAGACAAGAAATGTCTCCCGTCTGTGCTGAAGCTTTATGCTCTGCTACACTCGAGCTCAGAGGAGATGGGTGAGGTTTGCCCAGAAGTCACAAATAGAGAGGA
The DNA here is from genome assembly GCA_013397295.1 of Polioptila caerulea. Taxonomy (NCBI): domain Eukaryota; kingdom Metazoa; phylum Chordata; class Aves; order Passeriformes; family Certhiidae; genus Polioptila; species Polioptila caerulea. The sequence continues at coordinate 156,525 of VYXF01011140.1, forward strand.
GTAGAGGGGAAAATAGACCACTGGAATGTAGGGACTTCTGGACACAGAAAGGGGTGTGGGAGAAGTCCACACCAGAGCAGTTTATTCTCCCTGGCAGATACTCCCTTTTGACAGAAAGTGCTCTTCATAAAGAGAATATTCTCCAAACCACGTTGTCATACTGAGAAACATGCTCTTAACAAAATGCCTCTCTTAACCAGTTTGCTGTTCCCACCTTTACCTTTTGGCAGGAGGAAAAGAAGTATTTATAACATAGACTACTTCTGCTGAGAACTACAGATGAGCCCTTGTCTCAGCAGAAATGGAGAAATGCCATTGAGAGGGATGTGACAAGTTACAAAGAGGGCTATTTGGAAAAGTTGGAGCTTTTTTCAAAGTTGCCACTCCTTGCCAGAGAATATTTTATATTCAGTGAGGCTACAACACAAATGCTTATGCTACAGTGGGTATGCCCACATTGCCCCAGGAATTTTTTGTACATAGAATTCACACATGCAGAGCTGGAAAGGATCTGATCCTTGCAGGGATGAATTTGGTATATGCCACGCTTGACTGACAGTTTTCTAGATATTTCTTAAAGACCTTTCCAGCACTGAAGAGAATGCTGTCTTCCTGGATGATCCATCCAGTGCCTCACTGTCACTCAGGGACAAGTATTTCCAGATGTTTAAGCACAATGCCTGGGACAGAAATAATGTGTGTGGTGTGGCCAGCAGTGATGGTCTTTCATCTTGCAAGGCTGAAGGTCATCTCAAAACTCCAAACAAATTGTCAACATTTCCAAATGCCCCTTAGCAAAACTTCTGGGCACAAAAAACCAAGGATGTCAAATGCATGCAAAACCTCTTCCTGCGCTTTTCTGATGGCACTGCAGGAAACCATAAAGGCAAGTCAAAAAGAGCCATTTCAGCCAGTGGAACACACTTTGAGAAGAGATGATGCAAACAAGCCTGTGCATTTGCAGGATAGGCTGAGTGCCAGCAGAGTGCAAGCACAGTGGCTCTTTTCACTGCACAGCCCAGCTCCCGTGCAGAGCACTCCTCCAGGCTGCTCTGGGGCAGGGGGAGGATGTGAGTGAGTAGCAGCTCCTGCTGCCACTTCACTGGGTGTCCCTGGCCCCCAGCTCCAGGCTCTGCCTTCCTGCAGCCTGTGTTGGAGCTGTAGCAGGGTTCTCCTGATTGCCTCCTCCCTTCAGCACTCACAGCTACTTGGATTTGCCATCCTGTCACCATTTTGAGTAGCAGTAGATCCTAAATACACATTGTTTAAAACCAAGGGGTGCCATGTAAAATATCTACCACAGAAAGAGTTCCATCATATTCTAAACAATCTAGGTAGCTGTTTATTACACACATCCCTCCAAGAGCTCTTTGTTTCTTTGTGTTTATACAGACACCTACTTTTGCTGAAGAAACAGGTGTGGGAGTCAATCCAGTTTTAATGTGTGAAATTCTCTACAGCTCCTCAGTTGAAACTCTAAACTGACTATTCTCTGAGGTGACATTCCTAACTGGAGCAGCAGCCATGCAAGAAAGGTGAATTGTTTGGCTGGCCAACACTTGCATGATCAAATAATTAATCAGCCTCGAAGGCAAAATTAGATTTCCAGTAACTCTGTTTCTTTGGAATTAAATTTTAGAGTGGAAAAGGTCAGACTTCTGTCATTGTTATTTAATTTGTAACAAGAAAAATAGCCTTGCAACCAGAGCGAGGTAGGAGTTTTCTTTTTCTTGTTAAGGTTCATAGGGCAAAATCCTGACGTGCTCTCTTAAACCTCCAGCAGTTATTTTTGGCTTCATCCCAGTTTAGTTTCTAGCAGATATTTGTCTGCAATACAGAAGTCCCCCTTGCCAAGAGCAAATTTATTCACTCTCTGGAGAATATCCAGGCTGGACAGTCAGGACCCTCTAAGCTGCCATTTATCATAGATCTGACCAAGACTGGACTTCAAGCAAGGTCTGGTTGTGGAGTTTGTACTGCTGCTGGAAGATCTATCAGGATCCCAACATGAAAGAGGAACTAATCTTCCTGTGCTATTCAGGATCTGGAGGATGGGTGCAGTGGGAAACAGTGACCCCAAAAGCACCTGACCCATCCCCATGGAGGTGACAAGATGTGATGGGGACAGAGTGAGCCCTTGGGCCACAAAACGCGCTCACATGACAAGAACCTCTAAGTTTCCTTGGGATGCCAATTTCTGATAACAACTCACACAGATGTAGAGTACAAAGTTGTTAAATGCAGAACTTAATTAAGCTCAGCTTCAGATGTCCTCAGCTGCTTTGAAAGCAGAGATGAATGGGAGAAAACCCACAGCACTCAGGGCTTTTCCTTCTGTTCACGTAACACTTCACAGCCTTCCCAGCACAGCTTTCACACCAACCTTTGAGTGGCTGAGTCCATTTCTGATGCTTCTATAGAATTTTATTAAGTTTGCTTCAAAAGGGGAACTTCCCATAACCTCCATTACTGCAACAAATGGGAAAATATTTCCTTTGTTCATAGTTACTTGATTAAAAATATTTAATTCCTTGCAGCACTTAAAAGCTAAGGAGACAAGACAGACCAAGGTAAGGATGAGAGGACTCTCCACAGTCACTCAGGTCAGGGTCCAGCCTGAGAGACCCAGTCTGGTTTGTGTTACAACCTTCAGCTACACAGCAAGACTCCAGAATATTCCTGACATGCTGGGAACAGGCACCTTGGCCCTCCCTTCAGTTTACTGGCAGGCACAGCCTTGTAGGTGTCTTTCTTTAACATGTTAGTCCCTTAAGGCACATATGTCAGTGGTTAGAGGGGGCAAGCTGGGGATGTAAGGAAAATACATTTATCCTGCAGCTAAACAGCAGAACTCTTTACATCAGGTACACAGGGCATTGGTAGAACTGAATGTAATTCATGAGTTGCCTACTGGTGCTAAGCTCAGCCGGGAACAGGCACCTTGGCCCTCCCTTCAGTTTACTGGCAGGCACAGCCTTGTAGGTGTCTTTCTTTAACATGTTAGTCCCTTAAGGCACATATGTCAGTGGTTAGAGGGGGCAAGCTGGGGATGTAAGGAAAATACATTTATCCTGCAGCTAAACAGCAGAACTCTTTACATCAGGTACACAGGGCATTGGTAGAACTGAATGTAATTCATGAGTTGCCTACTGGTGCTAAGCTCAGCCATCCCCAGAACTTTCAGTCCTCTTCTTTCCTGAGCAAAGAAATCTTTCCAGTTTGTTTGCTTTCTAAACAAAAAATAAAAACTAGGAAGAGTGGTATTTCTAAGATCTCTATTCACTGCCAGTTGTTTACAGATATGCTGCTGGAACAGCAAAGTCTGGTTTTAGTGACTGGTAGCACTATGAAACATCCCAAAGACAAATTTCTGTATTGCCAAGAATAACCTTTCTGTACCGAATTAATTTCCACAGTGAGTGTACAAGGAGGAGTGGAAATTTTAGAAGTACGCTTGAGAAATAACACATTCAATTACAAGCTCTCAACAGACCCCAGAAACATTTTATTTTTGTCCACACACCTATGTGTTTTAAAAGCATATGAGGCCACAGCATAACTGGAGTACTGTTGCCATCATTTTGAAATCAAGAGAACAGCAAGCAGATTGCATCTAACCAGGAAACACCTCTGAGGTTGTATGTAAATGATGCATGCATACAGATCAACAAGATGTTTGTTGACAGGAAGCTTTCAGCTACTGCTTTTCACTCTTCCCAGTTCCAACCAATGTCACTGTCTCTGAAGACCAGGCAGAATAAAATGAATTGTATCACTTAAGGTACCCAGCTGTAACACAACCACCTCTTTGCCACACACTGGAATCTTCTCCATTTTTATCTCTAAGCTACAAGATTCCTCTTGAGCAGCCCTTACTCCACTATTTAGTGGAGAAGCAAAAACCAGGGTGTTAGCTGTGACCTTCTCTAGTCTCTTTCAAAGATACAGGATTGTCTCAGAGAGAATTCATAGCTAGACAAATTCAGCCATGTCTCGACCACTGAATTACTGACATGGACTAAACACTCCTAAGAACTTGGACATGTGAAAAGGTGATTTTTTTTTTTTTCTAAAAGCTGATGTAATTCACTGGAAATATACAGAAAAAATCTTGTTTATCTGTTGCTCGTGAAAAGCCCAAACTCAAAATGCCTGACAGAAAAGTTTACCAATTCATAACAAAAAGCAGGTCTCAGTCATTGACTACAGCAAATTGGTCCAAGTTCACTCTTTTTTGTCAGCTTAACATAAGGTTTAAATAAGGTAGAAATGATAAAATTTGTTTAATCTGAACAAAGAGGTGAACAGGGGAAAAACTGCTGCTCTTTCTTCACTGATGAAGAAGTGAAGCATGGAGACAGGTAGGGCATTGACAATCATGAGGAAGTAGATCTGTGTTGAGCTAGGAAATCCATGCAGAGCAGGCTCTCTGACCTGCTCCTTCTGGACATACATGTGTGGGCTTCTGCTGTGGGTGCAGGTATGAAACCACTGCTTACAGTAAGTGTGATGTGGGGAGAATCCAATTTAGTGCTGGATGTCCCCACCTTCTATTGCCATTCTTAGTGATGTGAGCTCACAGCAGGCTCAGGACACACCAATTGTTTCAGGTCACATTGTGGGCATCACACGGAGTGATTTGACTGAGATGGTGGAGTTGGCAAATGCCTTCTGTGAGGGCTGAGAGGGCCAGACAGGAGATTCAACATTCCAGCTGATTAGCATCTCAGAAACTTGTGAGGATGAGAAACAGTATTTTCCTGGGTGTCCAGGTCCACCCAAGACATCTGGTGACCAAAGCTTGACAGGTTGGGCATTTCATGCCTCAGTTGCCAGCTCTTCACACCACTGAGCCCTGCAGCCAGCTCTGGGCTGCTGCACGGGGTGATAGGCTTATTTCTCACAATGTCTGGCATCTCTACAGAGATCACCCACCTGAAAAAGGAGCAGCAGAAAGGTTTCTCTTCTGCTCTACCCCACTGACATGGCCACAGAGAGCAATCCTTCTTCTGGAAGGAACTGCAGAAGTGGAGAAGTCTGCCATGGCAACATGTCAAAGGCAGTGTTTTCCCTGTGAGTTTTATGAGCCTCCACAAGAAGGAAATTAGAAACTGAACTCTACACTCTCTCCCATTTATAAATGTGTCTGTAATGTGTACGTTGTGCTGTAGGTTAATGATGCAGTTCTCAAGCAAGATTAACTGCTGCTTCAGACAGCCATCAATTTTTTATGATTGCAAGACCATTTCCCTACTAAAAATGAAAGTTACATTCCCCAGGGGATGGGCTCTATTCAACATCAGTCAAGTGTGCAGGGTGCGAAGATGGGAATAAAATAAAAAAACCAAACAAGAGAAAGCAAAAGACACAAGCTTGTTCCCCAGCTCCTACACCAGGGAACAGATATGTGACTGTCACTTCTGAGCATCCTGGATAAAGTTAAATATGAAGATGGATGTGCCAGTGACCATCACTGATGGGGCCAGCTCCCTCTGAAGTGATGCTTGAGGCACTCAGTGCCCAATAACAAACAACGGGGACTTTGTACAAGATCAGCACCATCCTGCCTCAAAAGTCTGGGGCATTGTTATGCCTGAGACAGACAATCCAAAGATTGCTTATGCTACAGTTGAGCTTTCTACCAAACTTAGCCTTTATTTGGCTGAGATTCTGAGAAGAAGCCTGTAGCTGCATCAGCAGAATGAGGGAAGTCATCTCACCCACCATGCCCTTTTAAGACATCTGTCTGAGAAAAGTGGGAAGAATGGCCCTTTGTAGGTGTCTCTCTCATCCTTTCTCTCTCTGCAACAACTGCAGAAGGGAACTGGATGGCTAACTCTGATTAGAAGCACTTCTTTGGATGCCTGAAGCAAGGGGAGATGAATCCTCATCTGAAGTACAAGTTTTTATATCACTAATTCAGACCAGGTACATCAGGCACTGGTGTGGCTGAAAGGATCCCAGCTACCTTCATTCACAATAAACCCACATTTTCACCTGATTGATTAAACTATTTCCACTCAGTTTGAACCTTTTCAGAAATCTAAGCCAAAAACCACAGCATCTTTGGGACTGTATCCCTTGACTGAGCTTTGGGCTGGCTCTTCCTCACATACCTGCTATTTATTTTATGTGGAGAAAAAAATGACTTCTATGCAAAGAACCTTGTGCCCTAATAATCACATCTTTGTTTTGGTTTTGACTAAAGAAATTATGAAAGTTGAAAAAATAAATTAAAATCAGGCCTCATATCACCATCCAACTTGTATATACCTTTATCCAACATGTTACATCACCTTTGCAGTATAAGTGCTGCTGAGATTTTTATTGGAAAATGGGACTGGAAAAAGTTAAAACTGCAACAACCAGCTCCTAATTAAATGCAACATAGCTAGTTTAAAAACTTGTCTGGTGCTGGTTCACTGACAACAGCTGGATAACCCTCAGACAAAGCCCATGCTTAGGTTTATGCTTAACTCCATTTCTTTCAACTCCTAACCATGCTTGGATTTCACAGCTGAGAACTCTGGGCCCCTATAACATTTTCTAGGCATCTCCCATTATTCAATATTCTCAACTGCAGCTATGGCTGGATTTTGGCACTGGCAATTTTTCTGTGGAAAGCATTTCTGGGGTTGCTGTACAACAAGGACTTAGGAAAGAATGATCCAGATGCAAACTCTCGATTGTACAGCTGCCTACAAACCACACCCACCACTGAGTTTGTCTTTCTACTCCAATATTTGCAGGGTGTGATACAGCTGGATTATCTTCCAGACCCCTTAAGCACTTTGAACAAGTTTCTTGATAAAGCAAGGATGGACTTGGAATTACTTTGCATAGTAAATATTGTTTTCTAGACCTAAGTCAATGAGGACCTTTCTAAGGCTGAGTTAACAGAATATAGATAAAAGTAAGCTGATGCAGCCATTAAGCAAACAATTTAAATATTTATGAGGAAGGGAAATATTGCAGCCAAATATGCAAGGTCTCCTAACCCTCTGTAGGGAAACCCAGTAAATCTTATGAGGATATATTTGTAACTACCCCGAGTTGCTACAGAACAATCATTTATGGGGCAGAATATAATGCAAATATGTCAGATTCAGAAAATCAGAAGTATCTCCAGTGAACTGTATACAGGCCAAGGAGTGGCTGTAAAGGTTATTTCCCTTTCAATAAAACCCACAATCAGTTTAGAATACTGGCAATGTCTGTACCTTCACTTTTGAAAGAGCCAGCTCACATATTGGATGGTTGGTGTGAGTTGTTCAGAGGTGACGTGATGCTCTTCAGGGCTGGGGAGCATCCCCTGCACCACTGGACTGCTGAATCTTCACAACACAAAGCTGGCAGGGTCAGTTGTAACCAGAAAGGCCAAACTTCCTTCTCCTTCACTGACTCCTCCTCAAACAGGACAGGAGAATGACTGCAGCCAGTCAGCCCACTCCTGAAAAGGGCAAATGTTTATCAGTGCCTGGGCCAGCACAGCCCCACAATACTGACACAAAAACAGGTTGTGAGAGGCATTTCTCCCCTGTATTCCTCAGCCATTTGGAGAACTGCTGCTGATATATTTTAGAAAGCTGAAAGGCTTGGCAAAGTAATATTTAAATGCAGGAAGGGTGACAAAATGATAAGTGCAGGGACTCAAGCTTTCCATTCATATGCAGAACAGGTATAGCAAAAGCTGTAGCTACACCAACTTCAATTGATCTGTTTTTCTGTTGTCCCACCATCTCCAGAATGTGGCAGCTCTCCCTGAGTGCTCTGACATAGCAGTAATATTTTCCTCTCTGGCAGCATGTTCAAGATAAAATTTGATTAATTCCAAGCTTGTTTGCCTGTTCTGGTTCTGTGTATATGTGTACATGGAAATTCAGGCACTTCTGCCTGTTTTTGTGCACAGTGCTGCTCAGAAGAACAACACTGGACATCTACAAGCTTACAGATACAAAAATGAATTTAAAATCGAGATATGCAAAAGTCCACAGCTCCTGAACTGACTCCCTTCCATCAGCCAGGAGAGAAGGGAAAACATCATTCTTATGTACAGATAGCAAATCTGTCCTGTTTGCCTAATAAGTACAGGCAAATGCACAAGACAGGGAACTAAGTCTAAAAAAGAGTTTCAAACAAGATAAAAGCTTTAAAAAATAAAAGCATAAAAGCACATGCCACATGAGAGTTGTGGCAATTGTGATGGTAATTATTTTCATGTTTCTTAATACACATTTCACTAGGTATTATACTCAAAAATTGGCACAATGCAGGAAGAAGCAGGGAGCAGCTTCCATACCTATAATGTGTTTGCTGCCAATACATCAGTGTATGAAAACAAATGAATGCATTTTCCCTCAAGTACCAGAGTAAGAGCCTACATATCAAAACTATTTGACTTAGTCTTGTGAGGAGAAAATAAATGTTTAAAGAAAGAGCATTGGAAGGCAGAAAAGCAGAACAACTTTATGGTCATTTCAAAAGAAAAGCAGAAGGCTCAGATGAGGATATCTCTCACACCACAGTGGCTGGTCCTTGCACTAGAAAAGAAAGGAGTAGGAGAAATATGTCCTAGTTCTCCCTTTCTCTGTTTTGAATTAAAAAACTTCTCCTGTATTTTTATATAGGCTATAAATATTAAAACATGGCTGCACATTATTCACTGGAGGAACCTGGCAAGCTTATTGTGATATTGCATAAGTTTGTAACTTGAATAGCAGTTCTTTTCCTCCCCCAGCTCAAACTACAGGGAAGACATACTGAAATTTAGGCTCAAAGTTTGTCCCTTTCAGATGAGCCCCTGCTTTGCTTCCCAGCTTGCTTGGAGCATAAGAGGTTTAGCTAAGGAAAGGCAGAGAATTATAAGGTTAAAGGGGAAGTAGGAGAAGAGAACAGCTTGGCTGACTGATCCTTCAAACACTTTGGCTATTCTGAACTCTAAATATAGCAAGAATTAATGAGGCAGAACTGTACTTCAACATTAAAATGCCCCTAAAATTGTTAATGCTGTATCACTGAACACAAGAAACACAGGGCATGCTCCTGCACCCAGTTCCACACAGCCATCACCAACCAGCCTCCCTTTCAAACAGAAGAGTTTAAACTCTGCTTGTGGTGGAGCACATGAGGGACAGGCAGGTGGATCACAGAGAGCAGCAAGCCAAGCCAAGAGGGGATGGCAAAACAGAGAAGGAGAGCAGAAGAAAACTCTGAGTTACAACCACGGGCTTGGTTCTTCTGTACCAAGTAGGAAAGGCCCCAAGAAGGATATTCACCACCTGCTCATCATTTCTCCCTGGCATGTAGGGTATCAACAAGTATTAATCACTTTGCAAGGGACAAAGATGCTTCCAATCCAGACAGTTTGTGAAAGGACAAGAACAAGCCAGGCTTTTAGGCTGCTCTCATGTGTCTTTGAGACTGAACACTCCTGGGTCTGATTAGGGGCTCTGCTAACCAAGCAGCAAACAAACAATTCACTTAGTTTACACTCTTTTCTAGCTGAGGAAAGGCATTTGTGTGCCTGTCTTTAAAACAACCCATATAATGTATTTGAAAAAGAGGAAAATCTGAAAAAAACCAACAAAACCAAATATTACAATTATAATTTCTATACAATTGAATGTAATAAATTCTGATTAAAGCCAATCTAATGCACATGTGCACCTAAAGACCATTATTTTCATCTTCCTGATATGAGGAGCAACTGAAGTTCATCCTTGCAAGGGAAGAAGGGTATGGAATGTTCATGCTTTTTTCTCCTAAATCTCATTGTGGTCAGTAGGTTTATTCAATGCTCTCCTCTCTAGGATCCATCATGGCAACTTTCAGCAGCAGTGAAAACTGTAAATAACTTTCACATTGATTTCAGTTTTCTGTCCATTGCCTCCTTACCATGGGCAGGTCTGTAAGAGACAGGAACAGGAGGCAGTTCCAGAACCACTGAATCCAGGCCTGCATCCTACTCCAGATGCAGACTAGGAGCTCTATGGAGAAAATATCTGTCCTGGTCACCTACAAGGGACAAAATTCAGTGTCTAAACAGGGCTGTACATTTTGCACCTGAAGAGTCAACAGCTGTGGTATTCAGACCCAGACCCCTTGAGTCCAGGGAAAAGCAATGTTGGACTAAGAGACAACCCAAGTCTATTTGCAGTTACATCTGCCCAACTCATTTACTTTGAGCTGGATTGGAGCAGTTGTAATGTTTGGCCTTTTTCCATTGAACACCATGACCCTGACACCAAAGACACAAATGAACACAGTCCCAAGGAGATAAGTAAGAAAAAGAGCAGATACAATCTGCTGCAGTATGAATGCTGAAAACTGTCCCCAAGATATGTGATGATATTTTTAATGTCTGATTCATTTGGATCATTTTCTTTAGGTTCTAGACCTGTGAAGGGAAGCAAGGCAGAAGGAAGTTGAGAAAGAAAAGAAGCTCTTACCATGGGTGGTTCATTATCTTGATTTGCAAAATCAGCCAGAACTCTCCACCTTTGCAATCTAGTCGAGGTAACATTCAGCATCAAAGATGAGTTTTCACATTTGTCACTATTCTGGATTTATCACTGCTGAGGAAATGAAAATACAATAATGAGCAACCCACCCTGTAGCCTGAGAGCTAATTACACACCTTTCTTCACAAAGTAAGTGGGAAACACAGGAGCTTGGAAGGTATCCACAGAGCAATTAAACACACACTTGTCAACCTGTCACAAATACTGGGTTTTTACAGTTGAAATGAAAACACAAAATGCCATCTGATTGAACTTCAGAATAATTAGCACATCACAGCACACAGCCACGACAAGTACCTGTCAACAGCTATCAGCACAGCAATGACATTTTCCACTGTGAATAATAATGTCATTTTCCAATTTGGAGTAGTAATGCTATTTTTTGTCTTTTCAAAAAGCGACATTGTTTATAACAGGTACAAATATATCCTCCATAAAACAAGATTTCATTCTGCAAAGTTAATGCTCAAACAGAATTATTTTGCATCCAAGCTTTAATCCCACTTGCAAAATTCAATGAACCTCTAATTCCATGTCGTACCTGGAGGAAGAGGAGGATGCAGCTTGTGGGATGCTGTCTTTCTTAGCCAATGTCTAGTTAATCCCAGAACACTTCCTCTGTAAGCCAAGCTTCATAACCAGAGCAATGCTCTGGACTTGTACTAAACTGGTGATTTCTTCCAGGAAACACACTAATAAAAAAAAATATCACACAGTCAGGTATTGTGGGTGGTTTTCAGCAGTTTTCAGGCAAGTTAATAATGTCAGCTTTGATGTGCTCCCAGAGTAACTTGTTAAGCAAAAGGTAAGGAAAAGAAAAAAAAAAAAAATCTGTAAATTTTTATTAAAGTTTTAACTGCTCTACTGGTCTGTTTTCCATAAACAAGCTGGCTATTAATAGAAGTGATTTAAAATGCAAGTTGAATTGCACAGAGTGGCACACTCACCCTTTTTGGGTGGCTGTGTACCCTTTTATGCTTGTTGACTATGACTTTAATTAACAAGCCATATGAGCTTAGACTGTTTTATGCCTTTACAGTCCATTAAATAAAGACTGTTTCTTACTAGCAACAATAGACTGAAACTCCTACAAGGATAAGCTTTGAAAGAAAATCTGGAAGAAGTCAGTTTTATGACAGCCTTGAGTGCCCCCAGCAGGGCAGGACTGGGCAGGAGTCAGAGCCTTATCTGATGCAGCTGGGGTGAAATCACGGTGTTTTGCCTGATGGAGGATGTGGTTTTCCAACTTGCAGCACACCAGGCATTCTTCTGCCAACCTGCCCATGCCCTGAAAGAACACAGCACAGGGAAGCTGTTGGGGGGTTCCAGCTATTGGAGAGGGGGTGGGTTCAATGGACAGATACCAGAGATCTCTAAAGCCAGGTCCTAGAACTTAGAGTTTATTGTATGGGGTGTGAGTACAAAGAG
>VYXF01011140.1:168768-206447 GCA_013397295.1 Polioptila caerulea
TTCAATTTTGCTTACACTTTCTATATTCTCAAAATCTTTTGTCAGACAATCATATTTATAAGGCTTTCCTGATTCATCTTCCCCAACAGGAAGCACCACAAGGAGATCCTGGAGTTGGCTTCAAGAGCCTGAGGCTTGGGTGGCAGCACGGAATAGCCACGCTGGCTGAGCAGGCTGCCCAGGCTGGGAAGGAGGGAGATAATTTAGGGGGAGTATTTCTGCATGATGCTCTGTTGTGACACAGAGTTTTGCCTTACATGAGAGGTAAATCAATTCCTGTAGCTATTCCTAACTTGACTTGTCTGCCCACCAGAGTGACAGCTTTGAATGCCAGCTGGAATAAGATTGGTGCCATCACAACAAAAATTCTCAATTTATATTAACAGGATTAAGTAACTGATCCGTGGAGATGGCTCATCTCCACTCAAAGCACAGAAACCCTCCTCCACAGAAATATGTATCATTATATCACAGTCCAGAGCAGGGGATATGCTGGTGGTGTTGGGTCCACCAGACACTTCATGTCAGGCAGTTTCTCTCTTTGCATCTTCCCTCCTTCCATGGCAACCCCAAAGTGTCACCCAAGAGAAAATATGTCTGCAAAGACCTTGTGTTGCCCCATCCCACAGTCCATGTATGTATATCTGTATACAGATAGAGATATTTGTAATTGTGTAGAAGCTCCAGAGCATGAAAAGCTACTCTGGGTCAAACCCAAAAGCAAGTCACCACTTTTGCCTACCTCACATCACACTGCATGGCACACACACACCTCTCCTTGTGGGTGGTCAGTTTACACTGACATTAGGAGGGAAAGCAGATCTTTAGGCTAAATGTGTTACTATTTATTTTTGAAAGCAAGTGAAAAGGCAGAGCTCAGTTTACTCTGTGCCTAACCTAGGATAAAACCTATTTTCAAGGAAAGAATCACTTGATGAGACAAGTACATACAGAGGAAAGAAGGACCTGGGGTTTAGCTGCAGATTTGTCACTATGTGCCTCAGCTGGCTTCTCTTGCAGTCTAAAGAAGGGGATGGATTCTTTGGGCTCATGATGGCCAGCTGCAGCAGTAAATGGGCTCACTCAAGGGGTCTGGCCACAGCACGGCCTTCCTGGCAGAAAAGCATCCCTTGTTGGCACCTGATGGTCAGCCAGTGTGATGGGGCAGGTCAGGAGGCACTGGTGGTGCTGGGCAAGGCCAGTCACATAGGATTTCTAGGGAAAAGCCTTCCCTCTCTGTCCTGATATACACCACACTTTGCTTTAGCTTCTTTCATGATTTTAAGATGCAAAAATGCACTGGGAGAACTCCCTCAGACAAGTCTATAACTTGGAAGATTTCTAGTTTCTAGAAAAGAGACAATTGAATGAACAAGAAACCATATGTTTAAAGTCAAATTCTACACAACAGAACATGGGTCAGGAGCATTTGGCAAATAAAAAGAAAACAAATGCATTCAGATCTGCAGGCTCCACAAACCCTGCAGGATGGGCCCAGCTGGAGAGAGGCAGGGGCCCTCCTGCACTTCCCAAGTTCCATGGAAATCCCAGCCATACCCCCCCACCAAGCCCTCTGCCACCCATCACAGCATGTGACCTGCACTGTGCTTTGCCTTTCCCCACTGACAGCCCTTCCCACCCTCCCTGATGGATGCCAAAGCCTTTGCTCCACTCCCACCTCTCCACCAGCAGCCCCCAAACCAAAACACCCCAGAGGCACAAATGGTTGCCTCCAGGATGGAAACATTTCAGGAGCATTTTGCCATTTTGTGCATGAAGGGAGGTCAGTGGTGTGGCAGAACCCCTGGTGCCTTCTTTCTACGTTTTTTGTTTGTACTTTTCAGGTTTAATTTCTCTCTGGAGGCCAAACAGGCCTTGGCAAGAACACTCTCACATCATCCCAAACCGAGGACAGCTCAGCAATCAGAAAAGCTGGTCCTCAAAGAGAAAGGGCTTCTGAAACTTCACTCTCTGCAGGGCTGGTATTTACCACAAACATTTATACCCTATTTTGACCTGGAAGGTGTCTATCAAGTCTTGTGTAAAAGACTGAGCCATCTGGTTCCTTCTGGCACAGCCAGAGCCAGGATCAGAAACAGGCTCAGTGAGTGCAAGGTGACCCCACAGGGCACAGCAAGGCACCTACCCTGTCAGGAAATCTCCAGCATCCACAGCATCTGCAGGAAATCCACCTGCTCTGACCTGGTCCTGCTCATCCAAGGGCTCCACAGCAAGGGAGCTCCTGCACTGGGGCTCTGGGCAGGGCTCGAAGGAGGGGAGGGGGATGCAAGTTGGAACACAAGAATTACAGGAAAGTTAGGATTGCTCAGACAACTCACACCAAGGGGACAGGGGTAAAAGGGGAATAAACAGCTGGGGCAGGGGAGCTTAAAAAAAAAAAAAGTGGGAAAAAAGAAAAAATTCTGGGAGCTGTCAGTGAAACTCTATTAAATTCCCTGTTCAAATCTGTGAAGTTTCCTGACAATGTATCTGTGGTATCTGAGGATGATTCTAACACTCATGTAAGAGCATCCAAACAAATAAATATGAGCAGAACATAAATACTGATTACCTTAGTAAATTTTCTAGTATGTGCTTCCAAAGCATGCATTAACCAAAGTAGGTTTAATTTGATAAAAACACTGAATACTTAGCTTTGGCATTTAATAAATCCTTATGTGATAGTATATGATATACCTCTATCATCATGCACAAATGACATAAATACACACCTGAAAATGTGTTCCTTATGGAGAATTAGTAGAAAAAGCTCTGCCAAAAAAAACCTTCACAATTTTAAATTTAAAGTAAAAATAGAAGTAATTAAAGCCAACACCTATGGAACTGTAAGCAATTAGTGTAGAAACATGCATCATTAATGATGACATGACCCATAAGAATAGACATGTGTAGGTCCAGCCTTGCAAAGCCAAGCTTATATATATCTTTATTCCTCCAGGAAATAAAGGATCCTGATCTCCAAGACCTGACTTTTTTACACACTTCCTTGAAAATGCTGCAATCCATGTGCTTAAATATGAGCAGCTACAGTGCCCAACAGCTCAGGAACCTGCACTCCTGGGTTTTCAGGAGTTACAGGGATGGCAGCTGGTGCAAATATGGAAGATTTGTTTCCTAATTATCTTTTATTTTTAAGTATGTCCTTATCAAATGTTTAACATGCAAAAACAAATGCACATGAAACAGCCTCCAATCCTGTTTTTGAGAGAAATATCTACCTTCAAAATGCAAGAGAAATGCAAATCAAGCTGGGTTTCTCACGGTGCCCTCTTCTGGCCCTGGAAAAAGTCGCCTTGCTGTCACCTGGTGTCTGCTTGGAAGAGGCATCAAAAGGAGCATCTGCTTGTGCAAATCAATTAATTTATTAAACTGGCCAGAAAAATACCACCACAGACCATTCCAGATACCATAAAAACACGTTTAAAAATCCTTCAGTCATGTACGGGTTTATAAAAATAACTTACAACACTATTTTAGAAATCTCAATAGAAATACAAGAATTTGTTACCAGGTAGGAATTTAGGCATGAGGCATTGTGCCCACAGGGCTGGGGATTCACCCCCTGTTCACACTGCATCACTGAACTCCCAAGAACCATTTAATAAAAGTAATGGAACCTTTCTGCTAAAAGAGAGGGAAATGGAGAAACAGATCAAAACCCACATTAATTTCCATTAAAAAGAGGCATTTTTGCCACTTCTTGACAAGTGAATATGCAGCTTATCCAACACAGGAGGGATGTTCAAGAATCTGGTATCTTCATGGAAACCTCTGTTTTAAAAGTATTGTTTTCCTAATTAAAACATAAAACATAGCACACATAGAACTAAATAGAACTTTTAAACCCTATCTACACAACAGATTTTTCACTATTAGTTTCTGGAGTTTGGCTGGAGGGTTTTTTAGTTGGTTGTTTTGTGGGGTGTTGTTTGGTTGTGTATTTTTTTTTATTCTAAGGGCTCACTAATCTCCAGAAAATCTCAAAACTTTTGTATTCAAAGTGGCCAGTTTAGACCTGAATCAGTGCAGCTTATGACAGCTCACTTGGAAAGAAAGAAATTTACTCAAATTGCATGAAGTTGCACAGAGTTCTTGGAAGTACAATTCATTCAACATTGGAATTCTGTCATCTCCAAGTCAGATTCATTATAGTCACATAAGCTTCAAGAAGAGCTAAGATCATCTAATCTGTGTTATCTGCATGATTTCAGGGAAGAAACACAACAACTTTGTGTATCAAAAGGCCTTAATAAATTATTTTCCTTTCTCACTGAGAAGAATGTTTTCACAAATAAGGCTCTCTAAATAAAAAGTCACAACAGAGTCAGTTTGGAAGGCAAGAAAGGTGTTATTTTAGGTGGTACTAAACTTTTTTCCAAGGCTATTTTCTTCCTCATGATCAAACAAGTAGAACTTGCCCTCCATAGGCATGTGAGCTGGTAAAGTGCATGCTCATGAGGAGACCTTGCATTAGCTGTGTCATGACCCAGAACACAGGAGCTATTTTATCTGATACAATTACCTGAACTTGGGAGGGATTTTTCTGAGTTGGGAAGTTCTTTGTTCTGGAAAGAACTAGATGGGAATGTTCAGGAAAGAAACTAGAGAGGAATAAAGCCAAACCAAAACAGTTGTTGTCCAGCTGTGCTAGCAGTTCTTCCATCACTGCCCACCAGACAATGCAGGCTTCAGGCTATGACTTCATGAAAGCATTCATTAAATGCCCTGCTAATCACCAGCTCGACAGTCAGGATTCCCATTGCATTGCTAATAGCCAGCCAGGCACCACAAGTGACCAACTCCCACAGAGCTCTTCTCCTTAGGATGATGGAATGTCCACGTTAAGCTCCACACATTTCTGCAGGTGTCCAAGGGTGACTTCTCCCAAAAACCTTCGTTCTGAATTGCAGGAGTCAGACACTGTGATCAAAGTCAGTCTCTGGCAACAGCAAGAATGGGGGAATTTAACCTCAGCATCCACTCAAAGTGATGTTTTCACCAGAACGCTTAGTCACAGACAGGGTGGTGAATACCTTGAGACAAAGAAGAAAGAAGACTCTTAGTATGGCTAAATTTATTTTTTTTTCCTGGAAGATTGATTTGGGCATGATGCTCAAAACAGCAGCCATTTCCTAAAGTAAGAAAATAATAATAAAAATCATACATTTTAAATCTGTGCCATTAAACAGCACACAGACATACAAATAACTTTTGTTCTCTTCATTTAGCTTATGGTCTTCCTTTTACAGTGGAAAAGAAAGAATTAAGGAAGTCCCATGGCTTTATATCACCTCTCGTCTTAATGCTCCTAAGGTTTTACAGTGGGAACAAGCTCAGCAATAATAAACTCCTGTGCACCTAATGAATAAGTGTCTTTATGGCTCAAAGAAAACTTCTTTGTTTGGGAAAGTGAAGTTAACTCAAGGCCTGGGCATTTGGAGAGAATTTTGCCTTTGTGCCTTTCTAGACATTATAGAAATGTGGAAGTGATTGCTGATGAAGATATTATGTCTGGGATCTGTGTCCTCTCAACAACAGCTATGAAAACATTGAGTAAAACCAGTTTGAAAAATTCTCATCTTTCCTGCTTTCAAATCACATTAAAGAAAATAACATATATATATATATTATTGCTAAATAATGCTTGTAAAATTAACAGATTAAAATTTGGGAAGGAAAAATGATACAAAAGATTGTTTAATATTGGTACTTTACTCTGCAAATAATGCATGGGTTTGCACACATATACTACAGAAAGGAAAGAAGGAAATCAAAACCACTGCTATCTAAATGCTTCAAAGTTGCAATAATTAGTTATCATCAAAGCCATCTCTCAGGAAGAATAAACTTAGCATAATCTAAAGTACATACACATTTCAGCTATGCAAATAACACTGAAGTATCTAAAGATAATGGGGATCAGAAAGACCTATATTTTTCTAAGTAGAAGCTTTCCTCCATTAAGGCTGCTAGCAGCTCTTCAGAGAACATCATCAATAAATTATAAACCTCTTCCACTTTCTATAAGCATGTAAAGCATTATACACAAATCAGGAAAAAAATGCATGTCTAATATATATGGCAGAAGAACAGTGACTTATGTAAAATATAGTGCCTGTCTTGAGAGAGAGGTTTGAAGACTATTTCTGATCCACAGCATGACAACATATGGGAGTCTTCAGTTATTGTTATTTCACTTCAAAAGACCAAGATTAAAAAGCACAAAATTTATCTGCTTTCCTCCTGGCCAGATTGCAAGCTCCAGGTGTGGGAGGGGACCACACTGCTCCCTAGTAAGCCAGCTGGAGTGATTTGATAGTTGTTGGAAACATGTATTTTTGGACAGAATTTGCTTGTTACTTAAGTGAAGACAAAACCTTAGATCCAATGGCTGGAATGCCATCATTAGTTATCTGGAAGAATCACCCCAGCTTTCAGAAGACAATTTCTCTTCATCACAGATGATCAACAGTACCCCCTGAATTTCAGGGAGCACACTGCAGTTGAGGCTGAGATGTAATTCTCTGTAGGGCTGAGGTCCTACCAGTTCTGTGCTTGCAGTTATTTGGACTTATCCTTGCAAGAAATTCCATTCTGAGCTCCTGTTTTCTGCAGAATAAAATGCTGCTCCAAGAAGAGAAGGGAAATCTGTCTCTAATTTGTAAGCACTGAGAACAGAACCCTCGGTCTTAAGGTTTTCTTCAAGTGGAATAAAACCATGTTTCACAGGAGACTTAGTAATTAATTAGTACTAGTGCCAGTGAAGATGTCAGCACTTGACCCTGTAACACTGCCCCTTTCCTGTTCAAATCAGACTTCATTTTCTTTAACTTTTATGGGGATGTAACAAAAATAACAGTGAGATTATCCATCGTTCTATTCATCCAATATGCTCATTCCTCACAAATCCCAGTTTTTAAGCATTTTTCTAATCAAAGAGTGCCATCTTGCACTTTGATTTTTGTTTACTGCTCAAGAGATTAAATTAAGTAAAAGCATAAAAAATCCCTTTGAAGACTGTCACTAAAAACGATCGCTGTTCCCTGGAGCTTTTAAATAGCATATTTCTCCTGAGCCAATTTCTTTCTCCCCACTCAAACAAATATGATTATCTGAAATTACCTCCCTGAATTATGTCTAATCATCATTCTATTCAGTTTCAATTTTAGCAGCTCAGATGTCCAGAATAAATTATGACTCTCATCCTCTCTTCACACTGCATATGCTAATACCCCACTTGAGTTCACAGGTTCGAATGCCTCCCTCACAGATCCCCCTCCACAGGGCCCCTGCCAAGATAAGGACCTGCTACCCCTCTTCAAGGGCCTCCAAAAACACCATTAGATGGTACTACAAAGACCAGAATCTATATTGTGGATGCTTTGAAGATGGTTCAGATTGCTAGCAGTCCATTCCATTAATGGAGTTCTTATTACATTGCTTTTACTAAACCACCTTGAAAATAGGAAACAAGAGAGAAAAGAAAAACTTGTTCTGCTCTACTCCTAACACAACCAGAGACTCTGAATGAAGGCTTACACAGGTCATAAACAAGATTTCAGGGATCCTCAGCTAATATAAACTGGTCCTAATGCTACTAAAATCCATCTCTGATTTACATCTGGGAGGAGCTGTCCCACACCTGCTGGAGGAAATTGAGCTCTTCATTAAAGAGGAACAGCAAGATAAAAAGAAGAAATATTTGTGTGGCTTCATTAGTTGGAAAGCCTACAGGATCCAAAGAAGATCTTTAAGAGGAGAGAGTTGAATAGAAAAATTGTCATGTAGCTGGTTCCCTTTCCCAGCACCAGTTTGTAAGCCTGTTTTGAGTACACTAATCTAGCTTTGACAACCACATTAGCAGAAATAGTAATTGAAGCCTTCATAATCTTGAGTGAGGGAAAAATTCTGTACTCTCCAGTGAAGAGAGAACTGGATTAAGGGAAACCATAAACTTTTCACAAATGAATACAATAAAAAAAATTAAACATCCCAGACTAAACCTAAGTGTTAGAATTCTAAATACTAAAACCAGATAATTTCCTCTCCTTTCCCCCTCCCTACCCTCCTGCAAATTTGGACCTCTTTAATAGAGATCTGTTATTCAGATTTCCAACATCTTATCCCAGAATGCCATGAAAGCTGGGCTCTGAGGAGACTTTGCATACAAACCTCTGCACAGACAGGATGAATTCCTATGGTGCTGTCCAGCTGTTCTTTTGTCAACCCACATTTAATGGCAGCTGCAAACCCTTGGGTGACTTCTCCAGCATTTGGACCAAGGATATGGAAACCAATGACTCTCTCCTAAATGCCAAAGATAATCAAATGCAAGCACAGTCATGAATTCAGCTCTCATTAGACAACATGTAAAGTCTTCTTATGCAGAGCATGTAATTTAATCAGCTCACAAAACGTACCACAAATGAATGTAACCACTAAAATGTGAACTATCATTAGCACCAACAGATGTGAGATGATGTAATTTTGTTCTCTCTCTCTCCAAAGACTCAACTAGGAACTCAGGAGTCAGCTTTCTTACAAAGTTTTGTACAGGAGTACATCAAGAACATGCAAATTTAACACTGCCCATGGTCTGTGCTCAATTACATGTGTCTGAAATTTTATTCAGGTGAGTTATTCCACTCATGCCAGCAGAATACCTGCCTAAGTAAAGGTGAGTACCCTGCACAAAGGTTTTCAGTACGAGGTAGGTGGTTCATGGTCTGTGTCTGCTGAAGAATTTTCAGTTTGATAGTTGCCCACAGGAAAGGACCACAAGCTGAAGCTGTGGCCAAGCAGACATGGCAAGAAGTCTACTCTAACTGAACTGCCAGTGACTCTTGTGGGAGTGTTGGCTTTCAGTGGGAGAGAAAACACTTAGAGACTGGCAAAACCCCATCCAGTTACAAGGAAGGTACTATTCACTCCTCTCCTATCTATACTCCTGTCCAATTGCAGAACACATCACACTGCACATCCATCCACAAAAAACACCCAGCAGAACAAGCTGTACTGACCTGACCTGCTTTACTTAAAGAGAGAAACATGAAAATTTAGCACATGTCAGCTGCTGTGGGCTTCAGTGACCTTCAGGGAATTCATCAGATTTTAGTGAGCATAGATGTAGCCCAGTTGAGTATCAAAAGTTATCTGCTCTTCCTGCTAAATATCACATGTATTTGGTATAGTGGATACTACTGAAAGATTATTATTATTATTATTTCAGTAAGTCTGAGGATTGAGATTTACCACAAGGTTTATTTAAATATGAAAAGCTATAATTCAGTAATAAGTAAAATGGAATTATCCTTATTTTCCTTTAAGAATATAGAAATATGTCAAAATAAAACCATAGTAATGAAACCAAGGCAATGAGAGTTTTAAATAGTTACTGAACTATTTTTTTTTCCAGGTTAACTTTCAACACCACCCTTAGATGTTTAAACACATTGCAAATTTTCAGGACAAGAAGTGAAAATAAATTAATGAAACACTTTAAATCACCGTTAAACCTTTGCATTTTTTAAAGTTACTTTGAATTAGAGCATAGCCAAAGGTTCTAAAATACCTTCCACACCACTGCAAACTCCTCCAGAAAGAGGAGATGGGCAAAACCTGACAGGTTTGCAAATTTTACAAAATGGTGACACGGTGCTTAGAAAGACTGCAGGAAGATAAATCTGTATCTGAGAAAAATGAATATAGGTAAAGTAAGATTTTGTTTTTCTTCTAGGACAGATAGCTATGCCACCATCTTAACAGGAATACATTGTAATAGAATATTACTCTTTGTAATAATTTATGTTATTAAAATCAACTGAATTTTATTGAACAGATGATGACCACTCTGAGATGGGCACACCAATTCTTCTAACCAATTACTAATTTTGCTTTTGCTTCAGCAGGTACAGGAGATTTCCATGACCAGGAAATTTGATCCTAGTCCAAGGATAATCCTGGCATTATCACCCTAAATGGGATTTGTGCAGGCAAGATACATAATCCTGTTAGAACAAGGTCAAGAGTTTTATGAACACGTGTGGGTTTGGAGAGGTTACAAGTTGTGATGGTTTCTGAGAGACTTAAATTTCAGAGAGAAGAGTCTCCCAGAAAAGAATGTCCAAGTTTGGGAGGAGAGAATAAACCAATAAAACTCCTAACCATTTTTTACATGCCTTGATTTGCTCACTTCTCAAAGTTAATGAACAGTCTTAAAGATCTCTACTTCTTATTTTACATATATGGAAGAAGCACCATGTACAAATAGCAATGGCAGAATTTTGTATTTTACTGGGAGTTGGTTTTGTGCATCACTATAAGTATTTATTATAGTTCAAAAGGGAGGCAAATTTAAATTAATTTTGTTAAAAATTACCTATTTATAGCTGTTGTATCGTCAACAGTTCCTATGATAAACATATAGGTGTTGTTTTCCCTGCAAGGAAAGATGCACTTACGTTATCTTGAATATTGCAAATTATCTTTGCATAGCATTTGTTGTTATCTCTGGATGGCACAGTCCACTCCAGTGGCCAGAAATTACTATGGTACACCTGGAAATAAAACACAGGTTAAAAAAGAGAGGTATCATTTCCAAGCAGAGAGTAAGATCTTCCAAAAGCTGCCAGATTATCCTGGATAATGAGCTATGTACACAGCATTTAAAACACCTGAAATTATGATGATACTCTTTTCCTTCAACGAATGCCAAAGACAGAAGTCTCTACAAAACAAGTACTAGTGTCATCCAATAATTAAAAAAGGAGAAGCCATAAGAATATTAAACTTCCAGGACACAGTTCACCATGCTGTTATTAAATTACAAAATCACAAGTGACTCAATAATCTTCCTGAGGTTTGCAAAAACAAAAGCCAATAAAGTGACACAACAAAGAGGTCAGAATACACTACATGAGGACTTAGCCAGAACACAAATGCTTCTGGGTGCACATTTTAAAACATAAAATTCTCTGAAAATCAAAAGCGCATTTTGCAGAATAAAGGGTCCAGTGTTTTACATCTAACATCAAGAATTTCACTCAATAACAAGAATTTGACTGGGTATATACAAACTTTGTGGGCAGAAAAGCATTTAAGCCTTTGCCCTGTGGTCAGGTTAACAGTATTTTGCACACTGCCATTTTGAGCTGTATTTACTTATTTTTCTCCACAGTCCAAATCAGAAAATGTCAGCTAAGAGGGGGACAAATTCTCAATTTCATGCACTTTCATTTACCTGCTTATTTCTGTAAATAATGCTCCTCAGGTGATATTTGCAGGACATAAAAGTTTAGTTTATTGTGAGATTTCCTCTCCTCATGCTCTCTGTAGTGTGGTCAGTACAGCATTTTGGAAGAACAGCCTCAGGCACTAAGTGCTTATATTTGCCTAATTTCACTTCTGACCAGCAATCCCAGGGAATGAAAAGGGATTACTCACGTGAGTAAAATCAAGCACATACCTTTTGGTACAGTCAAAGTAAACAGGAAAAATGAGCATTGCATTTGGCTTTATAAAGTAAAGGATCACTATGGTAAGGAATTTGCCATGCTGTAGGTACAAGAGCTCCACTTTGTCATTAAAACCAGTATATTGCTTCCAGCACATACCCAGCTTAAATTTATCCAGAAGTATTTGCAGACACAAAGAAACCTTTTTCCTATTTTTTTTTCCAAACCAAATATTCCACCTTTAAGCCCCTCTTTGCCAAAAATAGAACATATCTGCAATTAGAGCTACAGGAATTGAGGATTATTTTTATAACGTCTAGGAACAGCCAAGGAAGACAAAAAATGTACCTAGTCACCTCCTGTCCTTACATCACAGCACAAAATGCTGTTTTAATTGACTCCTAACATTATTTTAAATTACAAATTGGAAAACTAAAACCCAGATGAAATTAAGGCATTTACCTCAATGTTTTCCTCCCCAAATTTCTCCACTGCGGTCTCTTCAGAGTACCCACAGGCTCCGTACTCCAAAGGAGTAAATACAGTCGTTGGAACATTCACATAGTCACACTGTATGGCATTCAAAACAAAACAAAAACCCACACAACATCAGTAATAAAACCAGCATACAGCAGTCTGAAGCATAGGAAGAAAAGCTCGATTATTCACAATTCTGAAAGCTCTTTTGTTTTTTCAAATTGTCTTAAAGTAAGGTAAAGTTTTGTGTTTGTCCATTCCAGAGGTGTTAATTAGAGTAAGAACAAAAAGACAGTTTAAAGCCACATTAACATTAGTATGCATTGATTAAATGGAAAAGGAAATTCAGTGCCCCACTTAAAAAATGCACCAGATCACAGGTCAAACTGGAGATAAAAAGTACTCTGTTCAACCACTTCTACAAAGCATGTTATTTATAGCTGGGATGCTGCAAGGGCAGCATTCAAAACTTATTTTTCATCAGCTGTGGCCCTAGGTGATGCCAAAGAACCAATGACATGCAGCATGGCCATTTGGGGGGACAGTGAAAACTTGTCACTTCTCCCAGCTCTGTATCATCCCCAAACGTTCTGACTTTGGGGATGTGCTTGTTCCCAGCATCCAGATCCATTAGTTTAGGTGTGAAACAGCACTGGACCCAAGTCCAAGCCTGTGGCACACCACCAGTGACTGGCCTTCAGCTGCTCTCTGGAATGCTCAGCCAGTTTTCAACCCCCTCAGTGCCCACTCACCCAGCCTGCAATTCACCCGTTTGTCCATGAGAGAGGTGTGGAGACAGTGCCAGAAGCCTTTACTGGACTCAAAACAAACAAATGGCCACTGCTCTTCTCACATCCACCAAGTGAGTCATTCTGTCACAGCAGACTAGCAGGCTGCTCAGCTCTATTTCATTTCTAGCAATTTTATTTTCTACATATTTCAACTCTAATTAATTTTCTTAGTGACTGGGGATCAACTAAGACACTGATTACTGTTCTTGCTCCACCTATCCATAACATGTCATTATGTTTCAATCACCTTTTCCAGTTTGGTTAAAAAGGCAATGTAAGCCATGCTCCCCATTTGAGTAGTTACTCATTTCTTGGATTCATTGAATAGCAATGCTTCCTTTGGCAGCATAAGGATTTTTGTACCTTGAGAGACCTATCTAGCACAAAATGTAAATTAAGACATATCCATAGCACTGCAGCAATAAAAAAAATTTGGCTTCTGCTAGAGTTTCTTAAACCTTGCCTGGCTAATTCAATGACATTATGCACACTGATTCAGGGTTCTGTTACTGCAGTACCTGCCAATGTAAAACAAACAACTCAATCAAGCTCTAAATTTGGCTGATAGTTGAACTTGCAATGAATACAGCAGGTTCTGAAAGGGAGAAACTGTGAAGGTCATGTCATATGGTTGAGAAGGTGAGACAAGCACTCCTATCTGTGTAACAGTTCTTCAAAGGCACTCTCCTTTCCTTCTGGTTTTCAAATAAGGTGTAAATGAGTACCCATGTTACTCCCATTTGAACAACCATAACCTGGCTGAAATCCAGAACTATACTAGTATGAAACATAAACACTGAATCCATTAATTCAACTACTCAGGTATAAACATATGTTGAGTTATTGGTACATCTGATCTTCCTTTGTGTCCATATTCAACTACAATTAGGACTCTGTATTACATTGAAAACATAGAGATGAGAAGTGAAAAAAAAAAATCTTGAACACTGGAAATTAAAAACATCACCAACTCTTATTCCACTCTATTTTGGGACCATAGGTAGGTTTAGTAAACTGCCTTTGAATTGGTGTTAAAGCACTTAACAGGATGGGAAAGATTGCTGACTTTTAGGGAAGGCAGTGGAATTATAAACAAGCTAAATGATCTCTGTTAATTTCATTATCATTATACTCTGAGAGAAAACCAAACCCTCTTAATAGGAAAAAGAGAGACTACTGCTTAATCCATAAGGTATTCATTTCATCCTACACAATTAGCCAAACACATGTGCAGTAATATCTTTGCCAGGGGAAAACTAAAATGATCATCAAAGCCAATCCTTAAAATTCTACTGGGTTTTCCATAAGCAAGCAGACTTGCACTCTGCACTGGGAAGCAGAGCAGTGACAGTGTTTTGGCAACTGGGTCCTTACCTTAGTGGTTGCCCCAGCATAAAGCCTCCGAACTAACAACCTTCCTGCCTGGATTGCCACTGGTGTGAGCTCCAGCTTGTCCTGCAGGATATCTCCAACAGCATAGATATAGGGCACGTTTGTCTGCTCCTCATCATTGACAGGAATTTTTCCCGTTCTGCAATTGGAATTCACAAGAAAAAAGGTCTGAGTGTTCTGCTGTGAAAGCTGGAGGTGTAAATAACCTTGTTGGCCCCTTTGCTTTAAGAGGAAGACTTTTATGTGAAGTATGAGGAAAAGAATTCATATTCATAATCTTACAATCTTGGGCAGGAATATAAAATAGGGCAAATTTGACCAAAACTACAGGAATTCACACACTGGATGAGGAGGTTGCTTGAGAAGCTGCAATTCATCTCCTGAATCACTGAGGTGAAGCATAAGCTTCTTCCTGAAACACTCTCTCCCACCAGCTGAGCTGGGTACTGGCAAGTTTCAGGAACAACACGAAGAGACATTCTCCCACTCCATTTGTAGGACCAAACAATTTTTCCAGTACTGAAATTTCAGTCCAGTGGCTGAAGCTGTTTATAGAAACTTCTCCTTCAGGCTCCCACACAGAGACAGGTCAAGCTGCTACACACCCTACCTAAGGGACAGCCAGCAAGCTTTTTAGCTGTAAGTGCACTGAGCTAATGGAAGTTTTTAATTATTAATATTTCCTACTTCATCAATAAATGAGATAGTGCAGTAATCCCCACAGGAAACACATGTAACAGGGAAACCTAATCAGACAGACAGAAACAGTCACACAGTTACTTGAGAGACCAGTGACAATTCCCATATTAAAAATCCAACTTCCTCAATTTTGCACTTGTTAAAAATTACACAGTTTATGCTAATAACTTTATTATTCATTCTATTAAGCTAGCAATAGGTGTCCTGACATCAGAAAGATGTGTGCTGTTCTCCAAGCCAACATGGGTCTGCCAATTTTGAGTGGACAAAAATTTCCATTTATTTGGACTATCACAGTTGTTCCCCTTGACAACATCAGTTACTGCATTCATATATAAAAACTCTGCTCTGGTCGAAGTAGTGGTCCCTTGTCTTTTCTTCAAAGGGAAGATCTCTGAGGACTCACATGCCTGCAAGATATTCTATTTACCAATACTGAAAATGTTACTGATAGCTCCACTCCCTGGTGCAACAACCTCACTACATTAAACATCAAATACTCTTCTACAGAAGACACAGACTGTACCCAAGAGCTGCTTTAAGGCAAGAAATAAAACCCTCCAAAACCTAAAACACATCAAGAATTTCACCTGGGAGTTTAAGGAATGCTACTTGAACCTTGTTTTTCAAAATAACATAGAGTAGCATTTACATTAAAATATAAACAAAACTCACTGCTCTAAAAGCCTGTATGGACAGATTTTTGCAACAAGAGGTGATAAAAGGAAGGAGATGAGAAAAAGGGACTACAAGGCACAGCTGACAGATTCAAAAAAACCCTGTAACTGGAAGAAGCTAAGATAGACCTGTAAATCTAGAAAGAATGAAACAGACACTTTTTTCTCCCAGAAAATGACATTGACAGAAATGTCACTGATATTTCAGCAACAAAAAAACAAATGTAGCAGTACTATGGGAAAAAACACAATTATCTGCTACATGGTCCTCCATCCAAGTGTACACAAACAGGAGACACATTTTTCCTCC
This sequence comes from Polioptila caerulea, assembly GCA_013397295.1. Classification (NCBI taxonomy): domain Eukaryota; kingdom Metazoa; phylum Chordata; class Aves; order Passeriformes; family Certhiidae; genus Polioptila; species Polioptila caerulea. The sequence goes on from VYXF01011140.1 coordinate 184,589, forward strand.
AAGCTTTTGGATGTCTCTGCAGCACTCCCATTGTAACATGACACAAGCCCAGCAGTGAGTGGCACACACACATCTGTCCTTACCTTTCATTGATATTCACTCCAACTTTGTCCAAACCAATTTTTCTTGTGCATGGATCTCGTCCAATTGCCAGCAACACCTGCAAAACAGCAATGCACATGACTGATTTTTAAAGACTCAGAAGTGCATTTTCCTTTAGCTATTATCTTCAATATATGCTAGAGATCAGTATCTAAGGCTTGGTCACAGTAAGGTGAATACATTTCTTACCCATTGGACATTGGTAGAGTTTAAGACAAGCCATGCTACCACCATGATCTAATAATACCAGGATTTAATGCTAAGATTAAAAACAGGCAAATAGATTTCCCTAGAAGAATACCCCAAGTATATTCTAAACCCATCAGTTAGGGTCAGATTCTTTAATTCCTTGCAGCTTTACACCAAGGTGTTATCCTGTATCCTTACCAGAGCAGGTAACCACAAAATGCTCCATAAGGAAAAGGCTCTTAAGGAAAGAAACTCAGATGCTTAAGTAAAAAAAGAAAATTATAAAATGGTATTTCTTTTTAATCTGAAAATATAATTTACTTATATAGGCTCTTAGCCAAGTCACAGTAAAAGAATATTACTTTTTGAATATTATTTGTTTGAACATTTGTTCAGACCAGGCCAAATTTTTACCCATCCTATCAACTCTGCTATCTTAGCAAATAAAGTTTCAACTTTTGCTATCCCAAGGAAAATTGCTACAAGCTTTAGTCTTGGACACCTGCCCAGATAATTACATAATGCTTCTCATATGACAACTAAGAACTGTCCTGAAGGAATCCCAAGATCTCCTTCAAGTCTTACAGATGATCAAACACACCCCATCTCCAGAGCTGAAGGTCTGAAAATGCAGCACACACAGCTCACAGCTTCTATGAGGAGTGCCAGCATTTCAGTGAAGATGTAGCAATAAGAAACCAAAAGTTTCCTCAATGAAGGGATGGTATTGATTTCCTTGCTAAAAAGCTTTCACTGTTATGGACTAGAAAAACCCCAGTATTCCAAGTCTGTGTAACAGCTCTGCTGCCATTGTTAAACTTTCTCCCAGAATTGGCTCCCAGATGCACTGAGTTGTGTCCTTGTTAGGGGCTGACTGTACAGGTAAATGAGGCACTGGCACACAGAATTTGCATTCTGAGGTCCCAGCCTGGCAAAGGCCTGTCTTTGTGCATTCTGTGTGGTTCCACAATACTCCAGTCACAACTTTTTTTTTCTCCTTTCAGCATCAAGGTCTAAGAAAATGAGTGGAGTGAGGTGTGATGGAAAAAGCCAACCAAACATACAATACCACACCTGCACACTGCAATTTTACTGTTTTAAGTGTGTGATGAAGTTTCCTGACTGATTTGCCACAGGGCATTAGCTGTGCTTGTGAATATGTGTCAACAACAGGTCTTGAGATGACGTGTCACCTGTTTAACTCCTGCATGGACCATGGCTTTGTGCTAACTACAAAACATCCCCTAACCACTAGGAAAGCTATTATAAATCATTACTGATCATTTAGTACAAATATCCCACTGGGGAAATAATCCAGCAACTGATTCCACGAGACAAAGCTCATCTACACCCATAAGGTAAGAAACAGCTTTCAAAAGCATGCAAACTGATTTGGCAAGGCAAAATAACTATTTACTCTGGGACTTTTACTTCCAGATTAATTACCTGCTGATTTTGTGCAATTAGCATATTGTAATGACTAAACAGATTTGTAAAAATCCAAATTGTGGATAAAAACACCCCACAAGATATCAATATCTAATGGAAGGCTAATTCACATTCTTCATGCATATAGGCAGGACTCACAGTATTGTATTGCCCTTCAATTATTTGTTCCCTCGTTGTGGACTTGGCTGTAACTTTCAGTATTCCAGGAGTTCCTTCCTCAACCTGCTCAACCTACAACATTTTGGGGGTTGGATGGGGTAAAAAAGAAAAAGTTTCAAATAAAAATATACAAATGTGTATTTTTCCCACCACGTATCATTCAGAGAGTTTTAACTATGACTAAAATTAGGTACTTACTCTAAAGATTCTTTACATTTCTACTTGCATATTTTAATGTGTTTATGTCCCTGCATTTATTCTTATGACCAACACAACAAAATCTCATTTCTATTTATAAAAGTGGACTGATTGAGCAAGTATTTAAGGACTCTGCCAAGTAAACAATACAGATGAAACTTCTAAAGCCCATTTACTTTTCTGGATAGTCCACAAGTCCTCAGCATATAAACGATATTTTCTGGCTGAAAATTTGAAATGGCAATGAAAAATGGAACTATTTATTTATTATGTATCTGCCTAATTATGGGCCTGCAAGAAGTTTCACAGATTTCAGGACAACTGCTGAATTTAAGTATATTCAACATTTGCAGAGCCAGGATGAGCAGGTGTAAAACTTTCAGTGCAACACATACTAACCCAACTAACTCTGATAAAAACAATGAACTTCATGATCTCACAAAATTTTAGTATTAAGATTAAATTATACCTTTCAATTAATTAAGTTTCATGGAGGTAGTTCAAAACAAAAATTAACCCATTCTATGTCTCAGCAGATACTGTAATTAAAGTTCAACTTTTGTATTAATTAAAATAATTTCCATCTTAAAACATTGTGATGGGTACATCCCAATCAATTGTAGTCACTTTGATCCTACCTTGATTGGCACAAACTGCCAAATGAAGTGGACTCCATGTTCTTTCATATATTCACCAATTCTGTTTGCCATGTCCTGGTCAAATCCTCTTAAGAGAATGGATCTCACCATGACAGTGACATCTAATCCAAGGCCTGCAAGAAATCCTGCACATTCCAAGGCAACATAGGAAGCTCCAACCACCAGGGTTTTCCCTGGACAGTAAGGCAGAGAGAAAAGATCATCACTAGGAAAAAAAAAATAAAAAAAGAAGAAAAAAGGAAAAGGAAATGAGAGGCAGTCACAAAAAATGTATTGTGCTTTATATTTATCTATTTATTTTCTGTAAGAATAGAACTTTATTCCTTTTCCTGCTCACCAAAAAAAACCCTGCTTAATGTTTTGGAAGTTCATCTGGAATACAAAATCAGTGCATGACAGATGAAAAAGTTATATTTAGGAGTACACATACAAAAAAAAAGGACTATGAAAACTCTGAATCACCACAAAAATGTGGAGAGTGTTTTTAACAGAAATTCAGGACAAATTGTTGAAAAAGGTAGGTGTTTATTTCCCCTCTGAATCTTGCTTTAAATATTTTGCTGCAAATTTTAGCTCCTGAGAACTAAAAGAGAAAGGGGTTCAGCTTTAAGATAAAATACCATCATCACTTTGAAGATTTATCCTTTTGGTAAAGGGTTATACACAGTGCCAGATATACACAGACAACAAACTACAATAAAAGGTGAAGACAGAAATTGTGGAAAACATGGTCCTTTGCCTGCTTTTCAGTTCTTTCAACTGCTTCATCAAGTTACATCAGTTCTACCACACTTTGGACCTAGGCTATAAAACCAGGGCTTCTCCACAAAGCCAGGACTCACGGAGGCACCACGTTTACTCAGCAGACACTTAGAGTCTGGCAATACATTTCTCTGAAGATTTAAATCTAAAATAAGTGTCCCTTTTTTCAGGGTGATGGAATAAAATGTAATTTAAAGGCTATAGCATAGCTCCTGTACCCCAAGGAACTCAGTAAAGATTACACAGACAGCCTCAATCTGATTGTCTTTAACTCTGGGATTCCTGACTCCTCCACCTCGAAGCTACTTCAAAGCACCACTTTACAGGCTGTATTTTCTGTTATCTTTAATTTCATTACTACTTATTAAAAGGCAAACATACCACATGGTGTTTTGGTTTCAGAGGGATTGTGCCAGTTAATGATTTCATTGCTATAGGTTTGCCAGCCTGTAATTCCAACCTCTGTTTCTACATCAAGTAACTTAAAAGTTACTCTGATATGAAAACATATTTTATTTTCATATAACATTTTTGCTTGTCATTAGCAATTAACCAGACAATCAAAAACAGTTTTCTCAAAAGTTGAATTACCTTCACTGAGTAGCTGGGATAAACATTGTGCTGAGTTTCAAGACTGTCTCAATGCATGAAGACAGATTTCTACCAACTTCATAACATCAGCAGCTATGCTATTCCCACTTTCCCTAATATCTGAGTATGGAGTTTTCTTTCAAGCAGACTGTGCTCCTCAATATGGGGAAGCACTTACACACCAGGAATGGCTTCATATTCCTGCCTGTTTTTACCTGCTAATGCAATATTCCTTTTCTCCAGGTATGCCCAGGTAGCGTGGTCGCTCACCAGTGGCAATGATAAATCTCTCAGCTGTGTACAGCTTCTCAATTCCTTTTTTGTTTGTTGCCTGCAGAAAAAATGTTAATGAAAAGTCAGTGTTTTACAGCCCCACCACAGGAAAATTTATTCTATTTGAAAAGCATCTCTATTCAGACAGCACTATAGGAAGACACAGCAAACAATGGCTATGGAGTACCTTAATTGTGTGAGGCCCAACAAATTCTCCATATGCATTCTCATAGGTGACCTTCTTGTCTCTCAGTGCCACACGATAGCCCCAGTTCAGTGACCCAATGTAATTCTGAATGGATTCTGTCATGGTCATCCAGTCGTGTTTGACTGTCAGAAACAAAAGAGGAAGGCTCATCTCTTAGTCTTGAGTTTTTCTTTTTCCACAGCAAAACTTCTATTCTCAAACAGATCATTTTCATGACCCAGTCTTATTGGGTTTGTCTTACTCGTGTTCTATTTCAGGGTAAATCTACTGAAATTCAAAGAACTACATCAGCAGAGATAACATGAGATCACAGAGCAATAGGTATCACTTAAAACATTGAAAATTAGGACTTACTGATTTACTGATAGTTTTATATTGACAGCTGTGAGCAGGTGACATTGCTCAACAAATGAAGACAATGCATGTCTAAGAGGTGCCTCTGCAAGCTTCCAAATACAGGACTGCAGCCTAAATAAATCATAAGCCTATAACCATGCATATCAGAGATAATAAAAAGTAAAATCTGTCTTCTTACATAGTAGTGACAGACACTTAGAGAAAAGAAATCCTTGCTTGTAACTGTAAGAAATCTCTGTCAGGCAATATTCTGGTATTTCCCCTTAGATGTTGTGGTACATTCAGAAATTGCTTTTATTCACAAAACAGTCTCATCAATTACTAACATGATCAGGAGCTATTAACAAACAGATAAAGCCCCATGGCTTTAGACTTGAAAAGGATTTCAATTTATGTGTAATCTCTCCCAAGCTGCTTCACATTGTCAAAGCCAGTGTCTGCTGCAGTGCAACAAGCACCTGATTATGAGAACCACCTCAGGATTTTCAGTGCAGGTGACAAAACTGAAAAGAGTGTCCTTCTTTACCTTCTTCTGTAAACTGCCACCCAAACTTGCGTGAATCTTGCAAGGCTTGTCCCAGTAAAGCTGCCTGGTGCATCAATTTTTTAGGTATACAGCCCACATTTACACATGTTCCTCCAAGACCTGAGAGAAAGGAGAACAGAATGTGGTTTTCACGTCAGTGTGGCAGATTTCAAACATGAGAATCAGAGTCTCTAAGCAAAGCTTCTTTATTACAGGTTTGCAATGAAGAGAAATTTACCCCATGAGCTTCCCTGAGGCGTAGGTGTGACAAAGTCCATCACCATCACTTTCTTTCCATATTTGGCAGCCTCCTGCAAAAGAAATTAAATAGGACACATATCTAAATATTAGAGGTTAAATTTGAAGTAGGTGATAATATCATGCATTGCTGAAAAGCTTTGTGACTTTTAATTAACTAACAATGAATTATTTGCAAGGGAACAGACAGTCATTAATCTTCTGAATTTATCTGTGCATTCAGTAGGAAAAAGAAGATGAAAGGAAGAAAAAAAGCATTCATCCTGCCACAAAACAGCATGGCACCAGCTGATCCACAGGAGACTCTGTGAGTCCAACCTCCTCTTCACTCCTCCATCCTGTCACTTTGTTCAGACTATTTCTCAACATGCCCATTTACTTTTAACCTACTTAACAAATTCCTAATTAATCCAGTTTTCCCTTCAAAGATGGTTTCTCTAGCATTTTTTTGAAATCACATCAGAAAATGACACAAGCAATCACATGGCCAAGCATGACAACATTAATGACTCTATGATTCTATATTTCCCCCAAGAAGTTTCATTTCATTAAATCTACAATTTATGCCTGTAAATGATACTGAGAACTATATACTCATTTCATTGCTCCCTTTGTGTTTTTTAAGAAAAAGGCAAAGTTACAGAAGTAACAGCTGCCATGGAAAAATGCTTAGGCAAGCACTTGGTAGCTGGGAACAAACAATGACAGATTCCTCCCATGAGATGAAGCAAAATAATTCTGCTACTTGGAGTAGCCACAACTATGCTGGCATCATATGATGAGTTCTTAGACATGTGAGCAGTAACAACTATAGGAACAGGATATTACTCTAAGGCCTTGGGTTTGGTTTGGGAGGAGCTGGACAGCCTTCAGCATTCTGTTACCAGTAATACTTGTTAATCCAAACACTTGACAATCAGAATTTCCATTTTAAATGTATCTTACTTCATGCAAAACACAAATCACACTTCAAATAACGCAGGCTATGGACACCTTCAGAAAATAATGCTGTACTGGATTTCCACTTCCAATAAAGATCTAGTCTGGCCAAGAAGCTAATTCCTATCCATTAGCACCTCTGAGAAAGTTCCTCAGAAGGGCACTTGGGGACTGAGATGCATCATTAAAGCTCCTTTAGGATGACAACTCTTAAACACTGCTCCAAAGAGCTTTACCAGGGTTAGCAAAGCAGAATGCATGGGTTCCCAGGCTTCCCTCAGCTACAGGCTCACACAACACAGCACAGCATTGCACTGCCACCTTGGTAGAGATCACACAGAGACATAACCACTCCTGCTGGGTGACCTGCCCACAGCCACAAACCTGCCCTGTAGGCTCCCAAGCCCCTTGGGGCTCAGTGCAGGGCTGCAGGAACACAGCAAGGCTGCTCAGGGAGCTGTCCTGTGTGAACTGAGAGCAGGGGCCCTGCACCAGTGTGAGGCTGCAGCTGAGTTGTACCAAGGCAGCCTGGCAGTGTTTGCACTCCTGTGGAGAATTGCCTCCAAAATAATAAGCTCTGGGCATAATGTAGAGAAGAAGATGTGCACACAAAGGTGCATGTATCAGAGCAAAAAGTATACATTTAACCAATCCAGGTGAACTGCTGCAAACCTGAGTGCAGGTATCTGGTACTTTGTATGAGCTGTGTAGCTGGGTTTTTTCCTGTTTTGATTTGGGGTTTTTTCAAAGCATTGTCAGTTAATTAATTAAAAAACGTTGAACAAACTAAGTAAAAGTCAGAAGTTTATGTGTATAAAACAGTTTCACTGCAGTTACATGAAACTGATTTGAAAGACACACATTATTACAGATAGGGATGTTGACTTTATTGATCTACCATCTTCTGCTCTACTCAACAATCAGTTGAGAACACTGACAATCAATACCCTTTACACACTGAGTTAAAGGAATTAGGCAGTTTATCTTCCTACTGTACATCTTTTCTGTCCTACAACTGAAAAATGATGCAATAAGCATCACTGTGTCAGTCTCCTTATGGAAATTTCAACAGCTAGCTTCTTATTACTGCAAATGCTTTTTGTGTTTTTTGCATTACTGCAAACTCTATTTTACTCTTGTTACTCTCTCCCATCCCAGAACATCTCCATCCTCTGAAACCCAGTGTTTGCTCCTCTTTGTGGTTCTCAGAGCCTTCAGAGCTCCCACCCTCAATCCTACCCCGTGACAACAGTGCCCCTATGGATAGGAAAGCAGTAAACTACCAAAACAGACAAAGGATCTACAATCCATCACTCAGCCCTGCACATTTCCATTTTGACAGAAGTACTTCTAAGGGACCAGGGTACACTGTGAATCCAATGCTATTCTGAAATATTTTCTCCTTATTTTCTTTCACTCTGCAATGAACTCCTCCACTTCTTGAGAACAAAAGAAATGCCCCTGACTGGAGGAATAATCCAGCTCCATGTCTTGAACAACAAAGTAGTTTTATTTACAGGAATGCTCAATTCACTTCTAAAGAGTTAATCCTACCACAGACAGAAGAGACACAACGTGCCTGAGAACTGATGTAAAGGAGAGCTACTGACTTATATTAAATTTCTGTAAGTTTAAAATACTTGGGATAATGACAGCTCTAAGAGGTGGTTTATTTTCTACTACTGTGAATTCTTTTAATTAATTCCAAATATGCTTCTAATAGCAATATCCTAACCAAACCCCATAATTCATCTGGCTACAGGCAGGAAATACCAGACCCTTAAAATGAAGGGTGAGACCATAGTTTAAGTACAGGCAAAATCTCCATTTATGCAACTATGTAAGCTCAAAAATCACAGCCTCTTCCCCACTGCCAAGAATTAAAACAAGAGACACAACTGTGTCTGAAAAGATAGTACTTCTATACAAAAGTAGATACCTCCTGATGTTAATTTTGAATAGTTGTGAAAACCTTTTCATTTATGAGTTGAGTTTAAATTCAACTACCAATAAACACTGTTAAGATATCTACCTGCTGTTTTCCAGCAGCATCATCTCCCATAAGTGCAGATCAAGTTTCATTCTAGTAAGGAGTATTAGGCAATATTAAGGAGTATACCATGTTTTCCTTCCTCAGAACATAAGGAAAAGAATATTGTATAACTGGTACTAACCTCAAAAGAAATTTCCCTGATCAGGCAGAAGTGTTGTGCCCCTACAATGTTAAAGATACCAATTCCAAGGCATTGAGGATGTCACCCACCTACTTACAAGGGAAGTGTAAATTTGTATTTTGCCCTCATACCTTGGAAGCTGCCAGACCTCCTGAGCCTCCACCAATGATGATGAGATCGTAGTCATAGGAATCTGGCACTGACATGAGCCCATTCACTTCCATTGTCTTCTGAGGATTGTCTTCTTCCTTATGTGCCTGAACAGAGAAAACAAAAAGTATTAGGGAATATTGGAACATTACCCACAATGCTCAAAAATTAGTACCTTCAGTAGCAAATATTGCGATAAGGGAACATAATTGCATCTGAATTTTCTGAGATCTGCTTTTAATTAGCTTTAAATTTTGTCTTCCTAATTCATCTGTGAATAGCTCTAGATGTGTCAGATACTGAACTATAAATTTTCTTGTTCTTTGGAGCACTGGGCTTCCTTGCAGAGCTTAGTTTTCCACAACACTGCAACCCTAGTGCCTTCTCATTCTGTACTTCAGGATGAGATACGTAACTGCTGACACAAGCATTCCATTAATTTATTTTATTCTTTTCATCTGCCCTGGGCTTTCCTAATTAGTGTTCTTCCCCTCCTCCAGCATATGTTTGTAGGAAAATACAACAATCCTGTGTGACGCTGTACTAATCCCCAATAATTATCAGCCTTCCCAACAGAATGAACAGAACTGAATTAAGAAAACCATTTCTGAAAACTGTGTTTTTGTAAAATGCCAGTGTTTATCATTGATTTGGTTTAGCACAGCTTTGGCATCAAATGCATCAAGTGTGACCACTATGGTTTCACAAAGGATTTTTTTTTAATCACAACTACTACCACAGAAAAAATACCCATTAATCCTAAAATGCATTTTGGAAACTTATGCCACAAAGAACGTGCTACTGTCTTCATATACACTTTCTAAAATGAGCCTTCATACTTCACTTGTGAAACTTTAATTTATGAGGGCTTCAGACCTTCAAGCTTTTGGAGTTGTGGCAAAATGCTCAATGCCTCTCAAATTGCAAGACAAGATCTGGAGTGAGTAAAAATCAGATACCTTAGCTGATGTAAATCAGTGAGCATCTAAAGTAATGAAAAAACTTTTAAGACCAAACCCAAAAATTAAGCAACCCATACTTTGCCACTTTACAAATATGTGTTTCTGTCCACCCAACTTGGTAGGACTTCATTCAGTACTACTGGAATAGTTGTGGCAAATCAAAGGAAAGAAAAGAGCCCAAGGAAGTTTCCCTCATCTTTTCATCTTAATTTTGTTTTGCATTAAACAGCCCTTTGTACTCAGCCCATTCTACTGTTGCCTTCCTCTGGGGTTATTCCCCCTCTGTCGCCTTCCTCTGAGGTTTCATTAGTCCCTCTCCATAACTATGTCTACCCTACTGACTGCTGCCAGTGCAGCCATCCCACTGACAAAAATCCCCTATCCCTCAGACAAATTACACAGCAATGTCAGCAGAAATCCAGGTTGTGCATCTTCCTGCAGAAAGTTAGACTGTAGGAGTATTTCATAACCCCGGGCAGCACGTTAATAGTAGGAAAAAACCTACAGAACACCTGAGGCTGCTGTGAAGACATCAAAAAACACCTCATTCTTCTTCCTCTTCTCCTCCTGCTCCATCAACCCAACACACACCCCTACCACTGAACCTACTTTATGCTTGGTTCCCCTTTTTCTATTTTTCTAACACAGCCATTATCCAGGATCAAACTTCCTACCACAATCACAGCAAAGGGGCATGTATTGTAGTGTGATATTCGGCTTCACTTGATTTGTATTTAGAGGTGTAAAACCAGAGAAAGGGTGCCATTCATTTCCAAAGCACACCTTGCTTGCTTAGTGGAAACAGGAGTGTGAAGCACTAAGGGGAGACCAACTCCCCCCAGAGTCATCAGACCCAGCTACCAAGAACAGCATCTTTATGATGCATAGAAAGAAACCACTCCAACTACTCATTTGCTTAGATCACTACTTATATCATGCTACTTTTTTTCTCCTTTTAAGAAAAATGCTTTATGTTTTCACATGGGTTAAGAAACTTCCGTTTTGATTTCCTACTGTTTGGTTAATTTCTCATTAATTCTTTGTAATAACTCTTTATGAAAACATATTAAAAGTTTAGATTAGACAAAGTAGATTACAAGCTTCCTCTCTTCCTCCAGAGGGAAGCTCCAAAGCAGCCAGGCTCTTGACAAGCTCCTCATCCCATTTACTGAGGGAACTTCTTCATGACCACGATGCCATCCTGAGAACAGATTTCCTCTATTCTTCACCCATAAACTACAAATCTTACAATAAAGTCTAAATTCTGATTATTTTTCAATGTCAAAACAAAATCACAGACCTCGAAATGTATCAGCCCCTACCTTTAGGGTTCTCTCATGACCTCCTCTCTGCTTCTCCCTCACAGAAAGTGGCTGGGGAGTTTCTGCCGCTGCTTCGCGCTGCCCTTCTCGCAGCCTGCGGGTTCCCCCTGCGAAATAAGGGATAAAATCACACAGTGTCTGCAGAGACGTCCTTTATGAGGGCTCTGCTCCTTGTCTGGGGGAGTGGCCTGGCAGCTCCATGGCTTCCTCATCTGTGGCATGTCTGTCCCAGGGCAGCGTTTCCTAAGGCGACTCATGACTCACTTGCAACGTTAGGATGACTTGCGAGATTTTCCTGATGAATAAAACCCGTGCGAGAGTTGGCTGAGATTTCAGCACTTTTGGCCAATCTAACAATATGCTTGGATCAAAGCAAGGAAATAATATTTCCTGTGGCTAAGCCTGAAACTTCAGTCTTAGAAGAAAATGATGATTTTTAGCTTTCTTGCCCAGAAAGTGATACTTAAAGTCTTGTACTTTTTAAACTTAATTAAAAGTTTTTTCGTTTTCTCCTGCAATTCGTTGCCTGGAAACTTTTTTCAGTTCAATGTATTGATAAATGTATCCAAAAGGTTGGAAAAGATCTGTTTTCCCACTGGTCATAACTGATCTTATTTGTATACACAATGTAAAAGTTTAAGCAAATTAATGAAAAGAAAAAAAAACTGTATTTACACACAGTGAAACTTTATTTGATGTGGCATTGAAAAAGAAAAAAGTAGGGAAAATCTAACAGTTGATTGGAATCCATTATCAGCTCTGCCTTCCTCCACATCCCTCTGAATGAATTAATTTCCAATAAATGGGTCAGTACACAGTTGTTTGTATTTAATCACACACATACTTTGCACTCTCCAACCAGCATTAATTAGCAAACCCTGACACGTGCCCGTACCTAGAGAAACAGCCACACTGAATGCTGTGCATACATTCCTGGGGCCCTGAGCCCACAAACCTGAAAAGCATTCACACACACACAAATGAAAAAAGGCACTCATTGACTGGTCTGTAATCTTGTCATTTCTGGCGTCTTCTCTGAAACTTGTTGCTGAAATTCCTTTCTCTCACAAAGGAATTTTGAGAAGAGTGCTTTGGTGATGGTGGTAAAGGGGTGTAAAGATCAGAACTGTCATGCAACTATTAACAGTAATATTAGCAATGGATACTACTTTTCCTATTCCAGTTGGGGAACACTCACATGTAAAAAATAAAAGCAAGAACACAGGTTTTGAACAGCCTTCACAAAGGATAATTTCACAATCTTCACAAAGGATAATTTTTTGCTTCACTATACTATAACTATAACCCTGTGTGTACCTGAAGCAACTGAAGGATTATTTTATTCCTGCAAGTTTGAACAATCTCAAGAATGTTCAAATAAAACTGTGTCTGAATCTAGTCATTAGCCAGCATGGGGACTTGTATAAATATCTCTAATTATTTTCAGGCAGATCTGTGCCAGAGGTACCAAGTTTTAGCAACAGCCCCAAAACCTAAAGGCAATCATAGCCCCTGGCAGAGACTTGAAAGAGTTTATACATTGGCTGGCTCTACTTCTGGGGGCCTCACCCTTGTTGGCTTGGGCAACCTGCCACAGGCAGGATGACAAAGCAGAAAGTGCTCTGTGCATCACCAGCTTGCTCTCCATAAAATTCCACCCAATTGCAACAGCCCCCAGCCCTGGTGAATAATCGATACTTTCCAGAAATGAGTCAGCAGACACCTTTTGGCAGAGTGAGGCTGCTGAAGAGACCCTGAACCATGGATCTGCTCTGGATAACCCTCAGAGATGTAGTGGTGAGGATGACTCTGCCTGGGATGTATCAGCACTATTCAGCAGGGAAGGCCAGCAAGGCTCTTGCCATGCACTGCCACCAAATTTGGTTTTGTTGATCCCAGTCTAGGAGGTGGTGGCTGGTGAGGTGGCACCTTCCCTATGACTGCCAAGTGCTCCTTGTTATGGGGTGAATCAATTCAACCAACCAATACTTAAAAAAGGGGACAAGTCTATTCTCTTCCACCACCTTCTTGGTGTCTGCATACCTGGCACCAGCTCTGGCAGACTTCAGACCTGTGCATGAGCTAAATCAAATCACTAACCCAGGAGAAGAAAAGTTGCAGATGGTTTCCCACCAGTCTAACAAGCTCAGCCAGCTCAGGGAACAATCCTGTGATCACCACAGCTGGTACCAGGACAAAGGCATTACCAGACCAGTAGAGAGTAAGAGGAGGCAGCAACACCTCTTGCTGGTCATGGCAAAACTGCCAGTTTTTTTCAGAACTTGTTAAACCAGAAAAAAACCCACCTGGGGAGATAAAAAAATACAGTAAAACAACGATGGTATTTTCAATCCATATCCTTCCTTACTGAGAGGGAGCTTTCTCACAAATCAAAGTCCTCCCTGACACAGAGGCCTCTGAACTTTTGACTGTGTGTTGTGTAACTTCTGGCTAGAATGAAAAAAGGCATGATTGATTTCGGAAGGCTTTGATCAGGTGGGAACAGGACAAGCCCAACCCAACAGCCTGGGCTAGCTTTGTAAAGAGAACTGCTCCAGGATAAGAATTGTCTTATCCTGCAAAAGCAATCCAGGGATCCCACCAGCTGCAGAGGCAGGACATGGGCACCCATGGAAAGCACTTGCCCTTCAGCTACTCACTCTGGAGGTTGAGAAGTGGTGCTTCAAGGCAAATGTCTCCACTGATTTATCCAGTTTCTGTATCACACGAAAGAACATTACCAAGAAGAACAAACTTCACAAACTGTAATTTAAAATGTAATTATCCCTACTCCAGGAGTTCAGAAGATGCCTCTAAATTTGTAATGTTTCTGAGCAAGCATGTAATTTGCTTTACAGCCCTATCTTCAGGCATTTGGGAAGTACAGGCTATTTCATACAGCAACGAATATTCAGCTTATGTCCAAGTGAACTTTGGAGGTTGAGAAATTCTCAGGTTTTCCTTCTTCTAGATTTGCTCATTTCTGCACTCTCATCACAGGTCACTACCTCCCCTATTGCACAAACTCAAACATGAGGCAGTGACAGCAGCAGAGCCATTACATCATTCAGATTCCCAGGGAAAAACCCCATGCCCTTAAAAAACACACCTCCAGCCTGGCTCACATCACACAGGCACCCTCAGAGGCTGCCTTGCAATCAGCTGAACTGGCAAAACTGAGAGGAAATGGAAGCCTGCAGCCTTGCTGGCATTTGCTTTATCTACTGAATTGTCTTTGTCCCAGTTATGAGTTTTCTCACTCTTCCAGTTTTCTCCCCATCCCACAAGGGAGGAGTGAGCGGGGCTCACAGCTGGACTTTCAAATCCAAAACCCACCAAGCTTTAAGACCTGACAAGCAAAAGAGTAAAGTGCATTCTCCTAAGAAATCAGAAATTCTCTGAACTATGGCATTGCTTTTATTTATCCAGTGTGTTGCTGCAAAGCCCTTTAATTTTAATTGTATTTTTGGTAATGCCCTTTTCATATCTGAGAGCTTAAAACTCCTTCCTTTTAAATAAGAGACTGCTTGAATGGGATCAGCATCAAAGCATAATGTGGAATAACTGAACTTTGCAACTAGTTGAAGCAAGGGCTCTACTTTGTCAGATTTCTGTTAGCAGAGTCCTGACAGTGGTACATAGTATTACTACAAAACACCTATTTCCTTCATGAAAATATAAATTCTTTATTTTTACCACAACTATTTGAGTACAAAAAGCATTTAAAGTAAATTCCATAAGTATGAAAACATACAAACTTTCTTCTGGGTACTTTCCAAGCTAAGTGTTGAGTTCTCTAAGCCAGAAGAGAAGAAAACCAAATCCTCCTCATTCTCAGTCAAACAAAGACCACAGTATTCTCAAAGGACAGTAAAAATCTACTGACAACTGTTAATCTAACCTCTGCATATAGCAGGACAGGAATCACAAAACCAAGACAAACCAAAGAAAAAACACTGACAGAGGAATGATGAATGCCAGATCAAATGAAAGACAAACTTTCAAGTGACATCCATCCAACAGCCTGAATCAAAGCTCTCTATACCCAGCAGAAAAGTTCCCACTCAAAAAAAGGCATTAAGAGACAAAATCCATGCTTTCAGCTCAATTTTCCAATGAACATCTGGGGACTGACTCAACAACATCCTCCAAGCAGCTTTCCACTCAAGAGAGGTCAGTGCTGTGTTTGGAGGGCTGCAATCCATCACCTCTCCATCCAAGAACCCACGGCAAAAAACTCAACACTCTAACACTCCCTTCCCTAACAATCATCCACTCAAATTTCAAATCTGTCTCATCCTGTTAGTCTGAAAAAAAGACCTTCTGAAACTGGTCTTAGCTTCTAGTTCATAGTAAAAGAAGCAGTTCCTCCTTCCAGGCATTTGTTTTCCTTTTGCTTTACTAAGTATTATTGCAGCTACCACAAAGTTCAAGTTTATCCAAAGTTTGGATAAAGTTCTGCTTTATCCAAAAGTGTATAACTTTAGTGATTTCAACAGGGATATCATTATATTCCTTAGTTTGTTAGGAAGTCCTACAAGACATAATAATTATGGAACCTAAAATCCCACTCCAACAAGACCTGGCTTTCTCACAGACTTTCCCAGTAGTGCTCTCACCCACAAGTTTCTCAGCAATATCAGACAGTGGGTGCTTGCCCTTGAAAGTCTTCAGCCATTCCTCATTCCTTCTGTAATTGTTTACAGTAAACCATACAGGAATCAGCCAGGTTGCTCTAATTAGCACTAATAGAGATGTTTTCTGTGAGCATTAACATTGCAGGCTGACCTCAAGTATTTCTAGATCATCTACAATACAAACTCTGTTGGCTTTAACAGAACAAGCTGTACAAATTTAACAAAAGGAAATTTCAGATTCTCTCCTCCTCAGTAAAAGGCAGCCAGTCTTAAATTAATTATGTATTTTTGACCGCTCTTATCTTCAATTTTATTTCATTGTGAACTAAACAAAGTAGGTTATGATAATCTTAATATACAACTTGTCTGCCTCTGGGACTGTGGTAAAAGCTACAATATCTCATATAATGATTTATATGCAATCTTTATGGAAAATATCATCTCACAATACCAGTAATTTTAACATGGATTTTTGTCTATTTCCTTCAAAAGTCACAGTTGCTTTGGGATTTACCCATGTTAGTTAAAGCTTTGTCTAATCTAAATCAAAACAAAGGAAGCTGAGTTCTGGTATAACTACCTGTAAATTACTGACCTTGTGGAGTGCCATCCATACTGGCTCACCCTTTATTTGGGATGACCCCAAAGGGATCAGCTTCCTGGCTTTTCTCCTTGAAATTCCTGCAGCCAACATAAACCTGTGGTTCTCACAAACTGTGATTAATATTCTCATGCTACCTTTTTGTTTAATACCTGGTCAGTAAATAAACAACTCTCTGACACAAGGAGGAAGCATCACCAGCCTCACTTGAATAAGTGTGGCACCTGAGGCCAGAGAAGTAAAACAGCACTCAGCAGGGATGGAACAGGATCTCCTGGTGCTGGTGCCATTCATTAGTCCCTTCTGCCACTGGCCATGCCTTTATTGTTTCTACCACAACTAAAGCCATTTATTCATTCCCACACATTTCTTTGTAATCAGGCTTGCATTTGAGTCATAGAGAACATAAAAAATGGTGGAAAACAACTCACACACAATCAGGTTTTTTTGTCAAACAGCCCAGTATTGAAATGGAACATGGTTAAAGGAAAACAAGCTCTTTGCAGGTAATCTCCCAGTAAGGGCATGAAGTTTAGGGGAGGTACAACACCATGGAAAGTACCTGGGGGTACTTGGCTCAGAAACCTGTGATTTCCTACCCCCTCCAAGTGGGGCTTTTTTAAGAAGTGAGGGAAAACCCCAGGTATTTTAATGCAGAGTAATCAAAGTTTTTTGTCTTTAAAAAACAAAAGGACTTCAGTGGAACCATTTAATCCTGCTGTAATGACCCAGCATTTCTGTGAGGAGAGGGGAGCAGCACAGCCTGACAGGTCACTCTCTGCCCTCTGAACCCTCCTGCTCCAAGGTGATCCCACAAACCAGCCCAATGCACAGGGCCCTGCCAAAGGTCTGCCTGGGACTGGCTGTGAAGGGTGGCTGGAAAACAAACACCTTACACCCTGAGGCAGGAGTACTGAAGTGCTTGCTTTGTGTCAGGCTGTGCAAACAGCAGAGATAAGGAAGCTGAGTTTCCTTCCCAGCATAAAGGGGATGCAATGACAGGACACAGCAGAGGTGACTGTTTCAAACAGCACTTGCTTCCCTGAGCATCTGACTCAACAATCAAAACAGGCAGCTTTGCTAGAACAGGAGATAAAATGAGATATCTCAGTCCACTCGGTAAAACCAGTTCATTAGCAGATTCTTAAGAAAAGCTAGGACTACACTAGACTAAGCCACTACTATTTTCTATGGAAATTAAAGTATTTGCATAGTCTACTTACTTCCTCTCTTTGCATTTGTATCTCTTTTATGCAAATGACAGTGCTGGGTCAGGTAGGGTTGTAACAGCCAAAATTTATCAGGGGTCACACAATTCCACAGAGTTTACCATAAATTAATCCCTTTACATACTCAATCCTACAAGCACAAAGAGTACTTATAGGAAAGGCAATATGCTAAGGAAAGCAACAGCTGTGACCTTTCTGGAAGAAAAACAGAAGGCAAAACCAAACTGAAGATAAGGAAAAAGAGAGGGCACCAGATATAACCAGGCAAGGAAGGAGATGGTTCTGCAAGGAAGGCCTACAATGTGACACCACATTCAAAAAAGGAAGTTATTTAAAATTATGAATAAGTTAAAAAATGAACAAGCAATGGGAAAAAACCAAACAGGAAATAAATGAGTTGAGCTATAAACTGGAAGGCAGCTGCATGACAACAGGCAGGTATCAAAAACAAGGGAGGCATTGTAGATGAAATATTCTCAGGAGACAGCAGGGGTAAAGAAAAAGGGGAATAAGTTAGCAATTCAGTATAGTAAGTAAGCCACAGTGCCCAGTGTTATCTGGTATTTGGTTTGTTTTCTACAAGCACAATCAAAACAGAAACAAGGCACCCAACCAAAGGGTGACTGAGATGGGCTTAATGGAGGAACAACCTTCAGACAGGAGCAAGCAAAGGAGTTTTATCTCCTAAGTTTTGAAAATAGTAAAACCATTAAAAGGACTGGAAAAAGGAGAGAAATACCATACACTGTTGAGGGCCAAGCACTGTTTCTGTTCACAGCAGGAATCAAGGGGATGGCATCATTATTAACAAGGGTAGAGGAAGTACATGGGCATCCATTAAGCCACATCCAGGATTTGAGTTCACTCTACTTTTATGCACAGAGTGCTATGACACATCTGTTATTGTCACCTGAACAACTCACATGTAAATTATACAGTCAACACATTTCCAGGAAATACTGCAAAAGTAAAAATACTCAGGGTCTCATTACTCTGACACTCACCTCATGTAAATGTCAACACAACCCAATTACCACTGGTGTTTGGACTACAGCACAGAACCAGGACCACCAAAGTGGATCCCTGTAACTCCACCTCACATTGCTGCATTCAGAGGCTCTCACATTAGCACTAAAAATGAGGAACAATTATGTTAAAACCACTTTTTTTTTTACTGACCTTGTGGAATCCACCCCAAATTTCACTCCCAGTTTATTTTCCAGGCCCACCAGTGAGTGTGTCCTGAGTGCTCAGTCCTGAAAGAAGCCAAGCAGCTTCAACACACATCAAAGTCAAACCAACCTAAAACACAGCCCCTCATAATATTCAATTTCAGGATGAAAAAAAGCAGCACTTGACATTATAAGAAGGTAGAGACCCACAGAAACAAACAAGATGTTTTATAAAGCAAAAGCTGCAACTCAGGCTATCTTAATTCTGAGATATGTAAGTTTAGTCCCTCATTGTACAGCTTTGAATTTCATCCTTAATCCTTTCTGCAGCAAAACTCCTGTTTATAATAAAGAAAACTAAGAAAGTGAGGAGATAATTTAACAAAAAAATCAGAAAAAGCCCTCTCTTCTCAGTTACTTCCAATTTTCATACCTGTACACTCACAAAATGTCATAAATACTGCATGTGCAAAATGCAATTGTTGAAGTATACAGAATACTATTTAAAGATTGAGAATAATCTTTTTGAAAGCACAAGGGAAGGACAAGGGAATGTATTTAAGAGCTTTGTTATGCAAACTATATATAAGCACCTCATCTTAACATTTTTACTTTTTCCTGTGCTAGGCACCATTTTTTTTGCCAGTTGTGCTCATTGCCAGCTTGCTACTGATTATTTTTTTAAACATTTTTAGATCTTACAGTGAATTAATAACTGAATTTATTATTGCCATTGACAAAAGATGGAAAGGTGGGAAAAAAATCCAGAGAACAAATAAGAAATTCTTACCCCTATCAACAGCCAAATTTCTTTCTCCTGCTACACATATGTTTAAATATACTTTGTCCAAAGGATGTATACAGATATGAAAACAACTCTACTGTTTGATATGACCAGCTATAGAAAGGGGTTAATTTTAGATTGTTCATGTTTCAGAATCACTTAAACAATTAGTTATTAGTGTATTTGGATTATGTTTCCACTTTAATGCAAATTATGTCTCTCATTCAAATTTCTGTAATATTTTTTGCTTTAATCTTCTATTTAAGTTCTTCAACAGCACCCAAAACTCCTCTTATCTCTTGTCCCTGATGGACATTAAAATCTTTAACGTGTTCCTTTGGGAAATGGACACTGGGTTTCAGAGAATAATTTACTCATAAGCAACTATCCCAGAAGCAAAGCTGCTTTGATGCTGGAATATAAATTTGTCTCACAGTTTAAACCAGCCTTCCTGGAGAATTACTTTAAGATGCTGCCAGAGTTGTAGAATAGGCAATAGGGAATAGTAACGTCCTAAACTGAAAAATCAAAGATACAGCAGAGCATATAAACCAAAGCCCAAACATGTTCTTTGAAGTCATTTAGCCAAAATGAGTCAGCTTCACAAGGCTGAAAATGCTCGTTAGGATGCAGGTTTCATTTCTGAGTTTATGCCAGCAGATGGATTGCTGGCCAGAGGAACCAGGTTTGGGTCTAACTCCAGAGCAGCTCACTCTGCCCCAGACTCCACGCTACCACACCTGCACAGGTTCCAGTATCTGATTTAAAACTAAATTAGGTACTTCTAAATCATAACATGGTAGCATTCAGTAAGGGAACTACTGTCAGGTCACAGCACTGTCCTGAAAGTGCAAGGACAACTGGACTCTCGAGACAGTGGTTTGAGAGGTTTTTTGTTTGGTTGGTTGTTTTTTTTCTTTCTCATTCCTTCCTCTTAGGATCAAGGAACATCCTGTGCTTCAAATGCTCAGACTGGAGGATTTTATGTTGGTATAATTGAAAGATGTAAGCAATATGGAGCCATAATAATAAGCCTATTTCAAGAGTTTTAACTTACAAACCTCATCTTTGTCTTTGCCAGCTCCTGCTGTGCCTTATGCAGATTCTTACTGCACAGGCATCTTTACTTTTTGTTTGCCAAAGTCCTGACAATTTCCATCCTGCATAGTGAGACTTAAAGTATCACGTAACACCTTAAAGCTCCCAAGGTGGTTTTGTGTCAATGTCCTCAAATTATTGCAAGTATAAGAAGATGTTTAAAACCAGTCTGCTCTCCCAAGGACTTGGTAGAGCTGAAAACTCTCCTGTAGCAGTACATGCTCGATGAAGTGCTACATCCTAAGAGCGCCTTTTCATTTAGGCAGAACTGCTGCTCAGTGCCAGATGTAAGCGCAGGTTCCTCTTCAGGCGTTCATTACTTTGAGCCATTATTTAGCTCCTTTCATCGGGTTTTACAGACGCACTGAGAGCACGGTTAATGCTATGCCCATGGAGGATCTCAGCCTGAAGCTCTGACTCTGACACGGTACAGAGCAGTCAGCTGAAACGAATTTCCCCGCTCTGTCGTGGGAAGATGCCTCAATCCTGGTGGGCAGAAATCATATCCAGGGACCAGGGGCCACTCAACTCCCATCTAACGAACTCCCAATCTCGCTCCCTCCGCAGCACAGACATCCTTCAGGCCACACTGTGGCAGTTCCCGGGGCCGGGGTCCCACACGCGGACCGTGAGCGGGACGATGCCCGGCCCGCAGTCCCCGGGCCGTGCTTGGGACCGGGTGCGCAGCCCACGCGGGGGCCCGGCGGCCGCCCTGCTGAGGGCACAGCAAAGCCGTTCTGCAGCGCGGCACCCCCGGCCGCCAGCAAGGGAGGGGGCCCCAGCTCCGCCTCGCCGGGTGTTTCGCAGGGAAAGCGGAGCCGGTCCCTCGGGCCGCCCGCCCGCCGGGCCGCGCTCGGAGCCCATCAGGTGCGAAGCGCTGCCGGGCAGGTGCTGTCCGCCGGCAGCCGCCCGCTGCCTACCTGCCGGGCGCCGCCGCTCCGGGGGCCCGCCGCCGGGTGCCTGCCGCACCGCCTGGCTCTTCCGCAGGGTGCTGCCCATGCTGCCCCGGGCTGGGATGGGGTAGGACGGGATGGAGTAGGACGGGATGGAGTAGGACGGG
>VYXF01011140.1:217221-258490 GCA_013397295.1 Polioptila caerulea
GACCCCACCACGCCCACGGCCTCTGGCCGGGCCGGGAGCCGGGCTGCGGGGCCACAGCGGCCCGGTCTCTGCTCTCGGTCCCCGCTGCGCCGTTGTCGGGACTGAAATTTCCTGGAAGGTTTGGCGGTATTTTGCAGGGATGAGGAGCGTAGGGCGAGGCCCCGGGCTGTGGTGCCAGTACCCGGCTGGCCGTGCGGGTGGGAATGCGGGGCCTGGCCGGGCTGCGCGGGGCCCGGCACAGTGCGGGCAGGTGCGGGCAGCGCGGAAATCGCAGCCAGGGTGACCAACAATAAAGTTGCTGATTAACTGCGGACTCGTCGTCTTGTGCCATTTGTAAACAAGGGGTCACGACAGGCGAGTTAGCGGTCGAACAGATGTGAGCAGGGTGCCAGGAAGGCTCGGAGGCTGTTGGTGGAAGGAGGAAGGTGTCCCCCGTGCCCCAGCGCTGGCTGCGTTTTTATCACTGAAGGGCATCATTGAAATCGGGAAATGCCATCGATCGGCTCGCAGTGGCACACACGCAGCAGGGTGGCCTCAGCGCGTGTCCTGTGACACACATGGCAGATGGGAGAGAGACGGGACCCTGGCATTATCGATGTCTACACAACTTTTCTCTGTGTGGCAGTTGTTCTTGGGCAGACCTGTGTGTGCTAGCCACTGTTCTGCCTCCAGAAATTATGTCGGTGGTGACCCTGAAGGGTACTGTTGAGGTTATTCACAGGTAATCCTGTTGGAAAACAATAAAAAATGTGTTCTAGTAATGTTTCTGTGGCTATAATATATATTCTGCAGTACAGCAGCAGTAGAAAATCAACTTCTAGCTTTATCAATTTCTTTGAGGCTGAACCAAAAAGATTTTGTTCTGAAAAGAACTGTCAGGTAGGAGCTACCTAGTGTGCTTGGCTTGCTTTTGGGATGGCAAAATTTTTTATAACCATGATCTGAACATTTCTAGGCAGTGAGGCACACAGAAATCTGGATTTCAGCCTGTTTGTGGACTCTGTTACACATATTAACCTTTTCTTGACATCTTGATAGATGGCAGTTATTGTCAATTAAAAAAAAAAATTCAGCTTTCTCAAAAGAAGCTCTGGCAAAATGGTAGGAAAATGGCAGGCACCACTTTGGGCAGTATTCAGTCTGGCTATAACTGGCTTGCAGGAATGGAGAAATGGTGTCTATATATAATCATTAGCACACTGTTCCTAAACAATAAGCTAGTGGTTGCTTGCTTTTTTTCTTTGCTTCTGTGGCCTGTGGCATGAGAGTTATGATGTAAAGGCAGGATCCATCTGCAGTTCTCTAGGACAGCAGGGATGGCTCCATCTGAATCATTCCAAGGCCTGTGTGAGTTGCTTTTGTGCTGTGCAGTGAGCTGGTGGTCACACATGGTCTTGGCTGCTGGCATTTACAGCTATGGCATTGTACTGGGAAAAGTGAGGAGCACTGGGTGTTACTCCTTAGCCTTCAGGATCTGACAGTCCCAGCAGTTCCAAGCTTAACTCCTATTTGTGGTAATAATTACATGAAGGGAGGCAATGCTCTTGTTGAATGAACAAGAATGTTTAAGATAATGTCAAGATATGAAACATTAAACACTGAAAATTTGAAAGTCTGGTACCTTGTTTTGTCAACATTTAAAAAAGGTTTGCAAGGTTCTTCCTTTAGTGCTTTCAAATGTGAATCTAATGTTGTTCCACCTTTAAAATTTTGCTTAGAAAGAAACTTGACTGTTAGTACTGACTTTGGCAGTAGTGTTTTAAAGAAACTTAGTATTTGGAAATTGTTGTTTTAGGAGCAGGATGCTTGTAAAAATAGTCATGTTTTGCTCTATGTATGCATATTAAACAATATGGGTAAATAACATTGGTAGAATAAAAGCAAGTGTCAGCAAATTCAGCAGTTTTGGCTGAAAATACTGGTCTGCTCTGAACTAGCTTTGTAAAACTCCTACTTGCCCTGTTGCTTGAGAGGAAAAAGCTGCTTGGCATACTTGAGTTACTACCTCAACAAAGGAAAAATATCCTACTTAAAAATCAAACTTCTCAAAGGAAAAAGACAGGATTTATGGACTGCTGCTTTAATAAACAGATAAGCTTTGTTTTTCACAGAAAATGCTAGAAAAGTATCAAAAACTTATTATTGAAATGTAATGTGGAGATTTCAGTCAGGTTGCTGAAGGAAGGAGGTGCTGGTGCAGGGTGTTCAGCACTGCTTTCCTCTTCCAGCTTCTGCAAAAGCAACTAAACTGCCTCCATTCCTCTGCTCATCTTGTTTATTTTCCCCTCCAGCTTCTCTCTTCTACTGCCAAAAAAGAGAATGCATGGAAACTGGGTTTCTCCTGCTTGCTCTGTGTCACTGGCCCACTCCTTGATGTGAAAACACATGAGGTTTTAGTCCAGCCATGTACATTGGAGCTGACAGTGCTGTGTTAGCCAGCCTGGGAAGGAGCCACCAGCTGCTCTAGCACAGCTGGATCCATGGGGAGGGGGCCTGTGGCCAGTGGCATTGGGGCTTGTAAGATAAGCCAGAAAGTTGCTGGGCTGTTCCAAGGAGCAGGAAGGTGGAAAGGTGGCAGTGCCCTCCCTGTGGGCCAGGGGAAGGATCCTGGTACAGCCCAGATGCTAATTTGGTGCCACTGCCTGCTCCTCTCTGCATCAGTCTGCTTTTCCCAGTGTTATTCTGCTGTGGGGGAAAACACTGAACCTAAGGGGTTGCTATTACTTGAAGAAAGGTTTTTAGCTACCAGGACAACCTTGGGACAGGAGGTTAGGGACAGCACTACCACCCTTCTGCATCATGCTCAGGGTAACCAGGTCCTGATCCAGAAGCACAGGATAATTCAAGCCTGACATGGAGAGAGTGCAGCATCTGGTTTTGTTCCAGCCATGTGCTAAGGGGTTTGGTGTTTATATTTTGTGTATCTGCTGGAACAATGTCCTGTGAACGCACTCACCAGTTGGTATTTCCTGCTGCAGGTGAGAATTCAGTGGGAAATTAGGATCCCCAAAAGTCACTGAAAAATGAAAGGAAATTGAAGGTGTATTTTCAATTGAAAAACCTTTCTGCTTAACAGGAGAGGGTGTAGAAGGCTCAAATAAAACTTTGTGTCTTTGCTGTTATGTACTATTCACAGCTTTACATTTCTCATCATAAGATTTGGCAAAATGAATGCTTTAGTTATCACCTCCAGCTTTAGTTCCTGGTTCTGCTTCTTGGGCAGACATGACTGCATGGAATGTGTACCAAATGCTTCAGCTCATTTCGTGTCATTTGCTACTGCCCCTCTTGTAGGATAGCAATTTTGAGAGACAGGGTGAAAAAATTCCACATGAAATACTTAAATCACAAGAAGCTTTTGATTTCCCTTCAAGAGGGCAGTTTGCAAATCATTGCCAGATAACGCCCCCATTCTGAAAACAAAAATCTTGTTTCTTCAATCTTTTTTTCTTCTTTGTTTTTCCATTTATACTGATCTGAGCTTTAGTCCTTTCTCAGTGCTAGCAGGTTTGGGCTTGTGTTCTTTAGTTATCATTTATCTGAGCCACTGATACTGACTGTGCTCTTAAGAGAGCTTAGAAGATTAAACAGGATGCAAGATTTACTTTGAGATACTGATGTTTTATTAGTNGATCTGAGCTTTAGTCCTTTCTCAGTGCTAGCAGGTTTGGGCTTGTGTTCTTCTTTAGTTATCATTTAGCTGAGCCACTGATACTGACTGTGCTCTTAAGAGAGCTTAGAAGATTAAACAGGATGCAAGATTTACTTTGAGATACTGATATTTTATTAGTTTAGTATAGACATATTATAGGAACAGTGTAAGTTGAGGGCAGCTGACAGGACCAAATTTTTTAAAGCATCCTCCAGAATATTTATACCAGATGTCAGTGCAAACCTGTATGTTCATTCACTTGCATCTTATCAGTGAACTTTCTTTGATGCCCTTGAAATGTTTCTCTTTTAACATATTTCCTTGGTTAATTTCCATGCATCATGTAGTTTGTATATCCCTAGTAATATTCTTTTTTTTATTAGAGATGGAAAAACCAAACAAAAAACCACTAACAGAAAACATAGTGCTGCTGCTCTGTATTCAGATTTTTCTTTTGCAGTGTAGTGCTGAATGTTTGTGTCCTGTACTTGTTTACTCTCCCTGGTTGTTAATCAAATCAGACAGTGACATGGTCATTTTAGAGACTGACATGTCACTGCTGATATGCTTAGCTCTCAATCCATGTGTGTGCATGGAGGAGCTTCCTTGTCTGCCTAGCACTGGAGGCTGAGATAATACAACCTGCAGTAATTGCATCCTGCAGTCGTGCTGCTGGAGGACTGAGGTGCTGGGAGCTCTCCCTGGTGCAGTTTGGCAGCCACACAGAGGCAGGAGAAGGTCTTGTATGAAAGGCATTGCAATGTTTGCCTGCTGAAAGTGCCATGCAAATGGCATGGATAACCTGCAAATGGCTACTTCTCTGAACAGCAAGGTGTAACAACTCAGTGGTCTAAAGCAAAATATGAGGGGAGAGTTCTTGCCCACCTCAACCTTTCAGGGTTAGATCTCCCAGGATTTTGCCTGTTCTGGCATCTACTTCATTCTCAAGTAGTAGCTCTTCCTACAAAAGGGGCCAACATAAGAGCTGTTGGTGTTTTAAGTCTCCCAGTGGCTGCAGTTAGTATAGGCAAGGTGTTGTTTCTGTGCTACCTTGGACTGCTGCCTTTCCAGAGCAACTTCAGAGACACAGAATTTAGTTTCTGTCATGGTTTTGAGGGCTTTTATTGGTTGTTTGGGTTTTTTTGTTTGTTTGTTTAAAGGAGGGGGATTAATCAGCAACAGTGTAGTGAGAACAGTGTTTTTGCATTTTCTGAACATTGTTGTATGTATTACAGAACTTTTGCTGAGCTTGACAATCAGATAATGTGGTGATTGACTGGAGTTTTGAACATCTGAAGTGAAAACTGTAATGTGTGAGTGTGTAACTGTTTGTTATGAGATGACTGGGATGGAGTGGCCACATTCTCCTGCAAGGTCATGTTTGTCATCCTTCGGGCTCAAAGAAATACTAGCAGGGTGACTTGGGTGGCATATTAATTACAGTTGCTATATTCAGATGCCTGGATCTAGATTTGAATTGAATGACAACTCTGGCTGAAGTTCTTCCATCAACTTACTTGGACTGAAGTTGTGTGGTGAGCTCCACCCCTTCCCTCCCCGTGAGCTCAGCCAGGCTGTGGAGGAGGCTCTGTCTGTGGTGGCCTTCAGGATGTGGCTGGAGAAAACCCTGAGTGCTCTGCTCAGAGCAGACCCTGCTTTTAGCAGGGGTTGGAGGGCTCCCATGGCCACCTCAGCATGAATTATCCTGTGCTTCTGGATCAGGACCTGGTTACCCTGAGCATGATGCAGAAGGGTGGTAGTGCTGTCCCTAACCTCCTGTCCCAAGGTTGTCCTGGCAGCTAAAAATCTTTCCTCAAGTAATACCAACAGAAGTAATTTCAGTTGATGTTAAGCTGTCAGTGACTGTTTTCTTTATCTGAGTCACATCTGCCTTTTTCTGCTGCAAGCCTTTTCCTGTCAATTTTGCTAATCACTGTTTTAGATTCATAGTGCTGATAAATGTCCACACAAATTCCCGCTAATACATCCTGTAAGTAGATCTGGAAATGTGCACACAGAAAAGAATAGAAGCAAAGTATTACCTTGAGGATGCATTATATGACCAAAACTGTCTGTAGATGCAGCAGGGGTTTGAAAGAGATTCAGGCAGGAATTGTCTTTTGAAGGCAAGCTGGGCTAATGAAAGCAAGGTGATTTCTTTGGGTTGCTGGGTCTTGGCAATAAAGATTCAGATGGAGTAGCCTGCAGGAGAGATGAGCAGAAACCAGCTAGTTATCACATCATGGCAGAAATTTGGAGAATATTGAAACTCTGGAGGAAGGAAATAAAAGAAATGTTTCACAGAAGATTGAAAAAAAGAGGGCAAGAAAGATCAAAATACCTTGCACTGGGGCTGAGTAAATATTGTTGACATCCCAAATTAAATTCTAGTAGGGATCAGAGAGCCGAAACAGAACAAGACTGCCAGAAAACCCTAACTTAATTTTGGAGGTAGCTTTTGGGATTTACCAGACAGTTTTAATTGTTTCAAAGTGCATCAGGAAGAGAGAGGCACAATTCTCTTAATGATGTGTGATACCAGTTTTGGTGATCATGACATGCAGGATTGTGATATCCTTGCATTGTCACTACATTAAGCTGAGTAAGCAAACTGCAGACCCCTTGGGAGATTGAAAAGCAAAGTTAAATCTCCCAACAAAGAGTCTGCAAAATGTGGACAAAGTGAATTTATGTGAAGGTTGGCACATGGAAGGCTAATGCCTAAAATACTGCCCTTCCCTTGGGTAGAGCTGCTGTGTAAGAAGTGAAACTGGTTTACAAAAGCCCAGCAAAAGGGATCTGAAGTTGTTTATATAAGTGTGTGTAATACTCTGTACAATGAAGAAGAGCTGGAAGAGTCTTTTTCTCTTGAGCAGCTCCTAAGGCTGTGTCCAACTGTTGTTGGAATTGGAGCAGTGCTTGCATGATTTGTGGATCTGTGGCCAAGTGTAATTCCGGACGTTGCTTGAAGGTTTCAAAGTGAAACTCAGCCCTGTGGCCACAAGCAAAGTGCAGATTAGTGAGAGGTTTTATGCTCATTTTTCTGGGTAGATGTAAAAATAGTAGAACATTGCTTCTCCCTTCCTCCTTCCCTCCCTCTTCAGGCTAATGAGTGTGCAGAAAAGTGAGCTCTGTGGTCTCAGTGGTAACAACCATGGGATCCTGCAAAGACACCAGGGTGTCCTCACAGTGGCTGTGGGGTCAGTGAGTGAAGTCAGCTGGGCTCTGCCTCCCCAGGGGCTCTGTGTGTAACTTGTCAGTAAGAAGGAGGGAAGTTCAGGCTCTTTTGGCTTCCCTTTTTCTTCTGGCATTTTAGTTACCTGTTACACTGTGACCACCCCCATCTCCAAAGCCTCCTGAAGAAGTCTTCTTGTTGGCCCCCACATCAAACACTGGGAGAGGAGCACCTAAGGATGAGAGTGAGGCAAGGCAGGGCCAGGGAATGCTAAAACAGGACTCAGAAGGCACACAGGAGTCTCAGGGAGGATGAGGATGCAGAGCTGGTCCCGTGGTCTGGCTAGAAGTTTGTCAGTGGGCTTGACAAACCATCATGGAGGGTAAAGGTGAGTGAAGGATGAACTCTGTAGTAGTTAATAGGTAAAGCATTCAGAGAACAGGGGGCTGGTGTAGATTTTGAAGGTTGTTCAGAGACACCTTGCATGTTCTGGTCAGAGTGTCATGGGAGCTGTCTATGTGCTAATGAACCAAATGCTTCTGTGCCTGGCCTGTGCCTCTGGCTGAGTGTTTTGGGAAGCCTCACCAAACAGTTGAACCATTTCCACTGTCAATAAAACTCAGGAATGACAGTGGGGATGCTGTTCTCCAATAACAAAATATTTATGCTTGTATAAATTGATCTCATATTTTGTTCTGGGTTTGAGTAATAGCTGCACTTAGTGATCTAACAGTCCCACCTGAAAGGTTTCCTCCTTCTGGTTGTAGATGGATGGTGACAGCTCCACAACAGATGCTTCTCAGTTAGGAATTGCTGGAGATTACATTGGTGGCAGTCACTATGTGATACAGCCTCACGATGGTAAGAAATGAGAGAGTACATACTGCTATTTCTCTGCTTGCTTGTATACAAACATTTTCTTCCAGTTCTTGTGTCAGGCTAAGAATTTGCTGTTGTTCTCATAATGCCTCACTGTATAAAGCATTTTTTCTGCAGTCTGAAGGGGGGAGGTTGGATTTTTGGATGTTGGCACAGAGACCTTGAGGGGATGACAAAAAAATTGATGTTTTAGGAAACAGTTTGTATTTTGACATGGCATTAAGAATGGTTGGTGATCAGCAGCCATGTACACTTCTGTGCATAATGTGCTATCTTTCTAAAGGTACTCTGATGTTCCATCTATTTTTAAAATTATTTCTATGATGTTAACACACTGTGGTCTCAAAGATCTTCATCCTTCAGTGTAAGATTTTAAACTGAATTATTGCCTGCTGTCCATCAAATATCATTTCTGTTAACTTTTCTTCCTTTCATTAGACACAGAAGACAGCATGAATGATCATGAAGATACAAATGGCTCAAAAGAGAGTTTTAGAGAACAAGATATATATCTTCCAATTGCAAATGTGGCAAGGATAATGAAAAATGCCATACCCCAAACAGGAAAGGTAATACTGTTGACTGGTAAAGAAAGTGTGTTAATGAGTTTTTATCCTTCCTCTCAGTGAACTTGAGCTGATTAGGACAATATATTTTTCCAAATGATGCTGGTTTATTGGAGAAAAGCATTATAAAAGGAAAGGGAAAAAAGCCCCAGGAACAGGAGGTGATTGAGACCATTTTTCTAAGATTTCTGAAAGCTTTTAGTAACTGCTGTAATTAGAGTGTCCAGAACTGCTCTTCATAGGGCTTTCAAGAGCTTCCTTTTCCTAAGATGTGTTCTCTGAAATTGTCATAAAGGATCAGACTTGATGACAATCACTAGGAATATTTTCCATGCAATTCTCTTGAGAGGTTTAGTCTGCTTCTACTGAGGTGCATAAAATTTGGAATAAGTGAATCATTTTGGCTGAAACAGAAATCCAGTGCTCATCCTGAAGGAAAGAGAAATGTTAGCCTTCCCTCACCCAAATATTCACATACCCAAATGCCAAAGTGACTAAAAAGTCTGCTTTATACTGTGGAGCAGATAAGGCCAGCTATTGAAAACCTTATTTATTTCTTCCTTCTAAGAAGAGACTTTTTAATCCATTCAGCTGAGCTGGTGATTGTGTCAGTATTTCATCATTCTGCCTGTTTCACCTTCAACCTTTGCAGGGCTCCTATGACTGTTCCTCTCTTGTATTCCAATACAATTCCAGCCACAGTTACACTTCCTCTAGCTAAAACTGATCTCTCTTTTTGGAGCTCACTCTAAATAGAAGCAAGACATAATTTTCTTGCATCTGCTTGTATTTTCAGAGTGTTCAGGGCTTTCTGGAGATCTGGATGTTACATTTATAACTTTGCTGTGAAAAACTCTACCCTAGTCCATATTGTCATAAATTTTTAGTGATCAAGATGAGATTTTTCTCAAGAATTTAGCATATGGGATGTAGAGCTATCTTGAAAAATCTGGATGGATTTTTGTGAAAAAACTGCAAGGGAAGCTGCTGGCTGATGACTTCTTCTGAAAATCTCACCCCACGTGTCTGAAAATACCAGAGGAACTGGTGAAGACTCTGCACACAGTTACTGCTTCAATTTTTGAGGTTCTTTTCATGTGAAGAATAAGAACCTTAATTATTATAATATTTTTGTTGACTCCTGTCAGCTTCTCAAGTAATCAGGAGTAATACTTGCTGTAATTTTAAGTCAAGTAAATGACTTTTGTCTGGCTGAAAACTTTAATCAGATTTACTTATTTCATTGTTGCCAGGGGCATGTGTTTCTTCATTTGAATTCTCATTTGGTAAATTTATACAAAAATACTAAAGCATTAGAAAGGCTTGCTTCTAGGTGTATATTCTAGTCCTTGAATCTGGGCAGGATAAAAATACTTGGCATTGCTGAATTTGTGGGAATGTGCTGCAGTGGGGTTGGAACTACCAGGTCTCTCAAAAAGAAGAGGAAGTTGGCTGAGACATTGTAATAATGAACAGGTTTGAAGAGACATTGGTAAACAAAGCAAGAAGCATCTGTGTGTAAAAGCTGGTACAGAACTTAGGGTTTCAGGAGATCTGGCAGTTGGCTGTGCTGCTTGAAAAGAGTAAACCATGGGTACAATCAGATTGCAGCTGGTCTTACACAGAGCAGTGAGGACATCCAGTGGTTCACTGTGCAGGTGTTGGGTATCCTCAGTGGGTTTTGGGATGTGTCCTCTGTTATCTGCTGTATTCCTTGGGGGGTTTGTGGTGACATTTCTCAAGTCTTGTGTCTTCATTAATGATTTTATGATACTTCTTCCTTACTAGATTGCTAAGGATGCAAAGGAATGTGTACAAGAGTGTGTGAGTGAATTCATCAGCTTTATAACATCAGAAGCAAGTGAGAGGTGTCACCAAGAGAAAAGAAAGACCATCAATGGAGAAGATATTCTCTTTGCCATGTCTACCTTGGGGTTTGATAGCTATGTTGAACCTTTGAAGTTATACCTCCAAAAATTCAGAGAGGTTGGTATATATGGGTATTTCCTCATTTATTTAACCTGGCTGTGTTTATCCTTAGCTCTGTGTTGTTGTAATTGTATATTGGGTAACTTGCACAGTATCTCACAGCTCTTGGTCAGGAAGTAATGTAATGTTTAAAAGCATTCCAGAGGATGGCAAGAGGAAAAGGAGGAAGTAAGCATTTTGACTAGACTTGCTGATTCAGAGTAGTTAAAGCTTTCAGCTGAATAAATTCTCTGATATATTGGTGGTAGTAAATTGCTCTGCTCTTTAAAGGTGCCTATTAAGAATGTTTAATTCCATCTTTGGGTTCAGTCTGCACTGCATCCTCTGAGGATTTGCTCTAATGCCTATTGTTTGTCTGGACTTCAGATCTGCAAAAGAAAAAAACTATCTGCTTCGGTGGGGTTTTTTGAATTATTTTTTTAACCTGTCCCTCAATTTTCTTTTGATACACAGTACATGCTAGGTATGTGGTCCAAACTGTTTAATTTATCCCTCCTCTAGCAGGAAGTGACTTTCTTCCTTTCAGCAATTTAGACCTTTTCAAAAAGAAATTAGTTTCTGCTTGGGTTTTTTATTCTGCCTCCCTCTGTCTAAATTTGCAGTACAGTAGATAAGGATGCTCTTCAGAGTTTCTCTGTTTTGTAAATCTGAGATTTTTTTAGGTCAGACTCACTAATGATATTTGTTTTGCTGACAGCACTTGAAGCTTCCCCTTCCCAGAAGGTCATTTGCCTGATAACTGAGTAACAGGAGCTTTCATTTAAAGTTGGAGTGGTGCTGTGTGTCTTTTCCCAGTTCTGTGTAGCAGTTGCACATGCTGTGATGTATGTGCTTTTATTAAAAAGGCAAATATTGCCTAACTAATTCCAGTTCCTACCAAGTAAGTCTGAAGTGGGTCTGTGCTACTTTCATTCTTAATTGAGCATTTTTGCAGATTACAGATGCTGTGATAGCAGAGTAGTTGGGTTGGGTTTTAATTGCATGGATGGGTTAAACAGCTTTGCTCATCACTTTTCAATCTCCATTCCACCAAGGGTGTCTTCAGGGAGAAATACTTCTGTTTTGAGTATTTTGTCTGCAACAAGCAGTTGCAGAGAATCTTTTTTTATGCCCACATTATTTTTCTAGATGTTCTTATATAATAGCATCAAACTTCAAACTTGTAAAACTGCATGCAGATGACTGGGGGCCTTGGCTTTCTGTGCTGATATCCTTTCTGGCTGTAGTCCTTGGTGTGGGAGAAGAAATTCCACATCTTGGTTTTAAATGTCAGCTCTTAGTTTATGGTGGTGGTGCTTGTGTGTGGTTGGTGAGCAAATGTTGCACATTCTTGGTAGGTGAGATTCTGTGATTTCTTGTAAATGCTCCTTCTGGATTACCACAGACTTTGAACTTTCTGCAGAAGGTGAAAAGCCTTTCTTAGAACCACACAGTCACAGTTTGCCAAGTTTTTGTTTCAGGAGTATGGCTAAGATGAAAAACACTCATGTAATATGCACATTCTCAAATCCCAAAGAGTTTTACAGGTCTTGGGATTTCAAGCTCCAGCTGTTGCACTGTGACTCTTCTACAAGTTTCAAACCTTGGCTAGAGCTCCTGGGACTTTGATAAAAATCTCAAGCTTTTTTTTCAGCTTTTTTTTTGTGCTCTCTCTCCTTAGGCAATGAAAGGAGAAAAGGGAATTGGGGGAACAGTTACAACTGCAGATGGTCTAAGTGAGGAGCTCACAGAAGAAGCATTTAGTGAGTAACACTTCTTAATTTATTATGTTATTACTACAGCTTTTATAAAAACAGCACAAAAAATTGTTACTTGAGGAATATATCCTGGACTGGTAATAGCTCATGTCAATTGTGGAAAATTTATAAATGCATATATTAGTGCTAGTATTTTTTCTCTACACTTAAACAAAGGTTGTAATGAAAGGTACAAATGTTTTGGTTTTTTTTCTTTTTTCCCCAGTAACTACATACTTAGGCCCCATTCATTCTACTTGCAAGATTATTGGGGAAAAAAGGTAAAATTAACTCCTCTTGATGACTTGAGGAGCTCATCTTTGAGCAATGAGACAGAGAAGAAAGTCATCTTTGTCTAAATCTAAAGAACTTAGTATTTCTTATCTAAAGAACTTAATATTCCTTACATTCAAAAGGAATTGGCAGCTAGAAGGTGAAGGGTGAGGAGTATTGTGTGCATTCAGTGTAGTTTTTCTTCCTTTTGCTGTGGATTAAAGGCTGACAGTGTTTTGGGATTTGCACTGATTTTGTTGGTGCTGATTCTTGCATGCAGTCTCCACCTTGGCCTTTAAATGTTACAGGCTGGTAATGCTGAACCTCATACAAGAGGAATTAAGAGGCACAGCTCTATTCATACCTACTGACAGGATTTAGTTTTTTAAGTATGTGATAAATATCTGTCTAAAATCACTGGTAAACTGCTGAACTAGTAAAAATTCAAAGCAGGAGGACTAAATTGACCTATTCAGGACTGGAAATACACTTCAGTTTCAGTTTGGCTGCATAAAACAGTGCAGACTCATTGTGTCTCATCTTGCCTAAAAGAGCTTATAAAACGGGCTGGAAATTAGGAATCTAAATCTAAATATTGCAAGGGACCTTGCAATATTTAGATTTAGATTTAGATTCTTAATTTCCAGCCCTAGGAGCCTCAGAGTGCTTTATGAAAAAACTTTATGTTGCTGTGACTTGAAAAGAGCAACTTTAGAAATGTCCTGGCAGGATTAAGGATGCAAAGAAGATGTTGCAGTATTAGAAGAAAGTAAAAAAAAAATAAATAAAATTAAATAACTGATCCTGTCAAGTGCTGCAGCTATTCCTCTCCACAGGAGCAGCTGTAGATCTGTCTGGAATGAATGATGGTGCCACTGCAGCAGTAGCTGTGCTTCTGTGGCAGAAGCCTCAGCTCTTTGTGGTGGCCTCGTGCCAGGGCTGGGTCAGGGACTCTCCATGGAGCTGTGCTGGATGTGGGACCTGCACACTGAAGGGCAGTACCAGAGCCACTCTCACTATGATCCTAATGCATCTCTTGGCCTGCAACTGAAGCAATTGAAAAATTGTTCAATGAAGGAGGAAGGGAAAAAAAACCAACCCCAACCAACCAAAAATCTAATTACAAAACCCTCAAGCATCAGCTTTCAAATGAAAACTGTTTGGATTATGCTGTGCTTTCAAAATTTTTTATTGGTTATCCAACTTGTTTATATTTAGTAACTGAAAGAACAAAGCCCAGTTGTTTGTGTCCTGGGGGAAAATGTTGTGCTGCAGTGACTTAACCTACAATTTAAGGGTTTTGCTGCTTTTCTTCCAAATAGCACTTGTGAGACACCTTCTCTGGCTGTGAGAGCTCAACATACACGTTGTGAAGGTTCACCTTGGAGCATCACTGCCTGTGTTTGCTCTTGGTATCTCAGAAGTACTTTTCACTCCTTTTGTTGGCCACCTCTTTCCCCTGTGATATCAGAGCTCCTGTGTGTGCCCTGAAGGACATGCTCAACCAGTGCAATGTCAGACACTGGCAGTGCCTTTTATTTTTTGTCATTGCCTGTTCCTGTTCCTCTCTTCTGCCTTGCATGGGGTTTCTGTGTTATGGAGTCCCTGATGGATCCCAATTCATGCAGCAGCACAATGATTTAATTGAGTTCCTCCTCCATGGCTGTGCTCAAGTGTGGGGCTGACAGTTCTGTGTCTGAAGCTTCATCGCTGAAGGCCTGTCAGGATCTTTTCTTTCCAAGGGAAAGCTTCTCACTTTCCTAAGAGAAATCCTGTAGACAAACTCTCCAAACAATATTCTTTCTCAGAACAACAGGTTGTGTTTTTCATCCCTCTTTTTCATAACATACAATACATTGTTTCTCTTACTTAGCCAATAATAATAAAGAAAGTGGTGTTCCTCTTCACCAATCACTTTTTACTTAATGAAGTGCCTTATATAAAGTATTTCATTTTGTTAATAAAAACTCTTGTTATCCCTCTAATAAAATACAACTAGAGTCTGTTTAGTTTCTGTTAGTGACTAACAGCAACACTCAAGTGCTAACTTTGTGTTTAAACAAAGCCAGCTGAATTCTCCAGGTTTCTTGGGATGCTGAGCCTTTTCAGTGGTCAGGGTGGGGAGCTCCACTCTGTTTGCCTGTGTACAGGTGTGGACATTCTGCTTACTTTTGGAGCTAAGACAAGTTGGATTTCCTGTGTTCTGAATGGGAATAAACTTGTTCACTTGTAACTCCTGGTAACAAGTGTGACTGTGCCAGTGTAGGGTGGAGATGAATGGCTCTGTGGTCCTGGAGTGGACCACAACTATTTAATGGTGACAGACACATCAAACAAGGCTCTGGATCAAGCAGTTCCTGCCTAACATTTTTTAAATGCTCTTTCTTTCAGCTAACCAGTTGCCAGCAGGCTTAATAACCACAGATGGCCAACAGCAGAATGTTATGGTCTACACAACATCATATCAACAGGTAGGATCCTGCATCCTGTCCCCTGCTCTCCCTTCTGCTGCTAAAATCCAAACACCAGTTCAGCTGCTCTGTTCTGAGGGATGAGAATTAATTTTGTTTAGTCCTTTGGTGGTGGCTGTCATGCCACTCCAACCCTGAGAATTCATGGCTGCTTGCTGGGAGCTGCTCTGCAGCTTTGGAAAAGGTGCAGTGGAATGTAAGCTTGCATTTTCTTTCTCTAGATCTCTGGTGTTCAACAAATTCAGTTCTCATGATTTTGAAGAAAACTTTCCATCTGGGAACACGAGACAGAAAACCTGTGCAACTCTAACGAAGAGGCAGTTTTAATGACTGGTGAAGAGATTTATCTCTTTGTATATTAAATAGCTGTAATGTAGCTACCAGAAGCTTGACTAATTGAGGTGTGAGTTCTGACTCAAATCTTTTTCATGATGATTTTAAAGAAATAATTGGATTTTAAAGGTATTAAAGTATTTTTGTTTTGTACAAGAGTTTGTTGCTCTGTATAACTCCTGTATGCATTGTATATTGCAATTTATTACTGTCAGAGATTTGTAGACAGTTTCTTATTTTCATATTGAATCATGTTACTTTTGTAATTCAGGTAAACAGCTGGGTTAATTCATGTTTACCCTTTGAATAAAATTGTAAGGGTAAAGTTCATTTTTGAATGCAAGTTGCCTTTATTATAAAGATTGAGTTAGTCTTGGTTATGTAACTTGTCTTGCATGACAACCTCAACTAATTTTACATGTCAGCTTATTTATTGAAATTTTGAAAGGGACTTTTTTCCTCATGAAACTAGCAGCTCAAAAGAATTGCTACGATTGTTTTTTTTCTAATGTAACTTCTGAATTAAAGGTTAATCAAAACCTATGAATGCTCTACTACATCTAGAGGTTTAGAGCTTATCAACAGTGTTAATGAAAGCACTGACTGTGTGATGCAGGTTTTCTTTTATTTAATTTCTTTTTCAGTTGCATTAACTCTCCTTAGACTTACTTTGATACTTTTGAGGTAGTCTTTCTGCTATTGAAATAACTCTTCCTTTTTATGTATGACTTTTAGAATTGCAACCTTAGAAATCCAAGGGCAGGGGGGGGATTTTATAGTCCTTGTGGTAAAAGATCCCATTTTAACTTTTTACTGAAATGTTTTAAAGTTTCTTGTGAGCCTGTGGGAACTCCCAAGTGGCAGTGACTTTGTGTGTCCAGGCTGTGTGTGTGAGTGTGTGTGCACGAGTGGCTGGCAGCTGAACAAGTGATACAAATCTGAAATGGAAGACACACTTCAGGTTTGCTGTCTCTTTCCTGGTTTTGCAATAAACTCTACCTAGGTAATAGAGTTCTGTATATTTAGTGAGCTGTTCTTGGTGACATTGCTGTTTCTTTAATAATGGGGTGGGTAATATTGTTGCCATGTCTTAGCTTATTAGGCTAGGGGTGGGGGTTTTAGTAATATTTTACTCAGACTGAATTTTGAGACCTTTGGTATTTTTACTGTTTGCAGTGGAATGAAATGTAATATATTCATTACCTTTCCACATGCCTGTTATTAATTCAAGCAAACCACACCTTGAAACTGTTGCCATATGATTAAAAAATCCCAAAACGTAACAGTTCAGTATTAGAAAATTAGCATAATCTAAGACATCCCAGAAGCCTGAAATAGGCAATTCTTTATCTAAACAAACACTTCATGTGCAGATTTGGGCAGTGTTCCTTACCAGTCAGCATGCCTGGATCCTCTGGAGGCAATCCAGTGTGTTCTGGGGCAGCCTCATGGATGTTCTGGGCTCTGTGGCAGCCTGGCATTCTCCAGCAGCTCTGACTGAACAAATGGAGTTTCTCATTAAATGTAAAACTGGAAAACACAATCCCTACACCAGCCCCTTCTGTTCCATTTATTTCAGGCCAGCATAGCCTGTTCTTGCTGTTCTCAGATTTGCAATGGAAAAAAGCTCTGATAGCAGCTAAGGAGGAGCTAGGAAGGATTTGGCATTTTGATGTACAGAAAGCGGGTTGAGGTGATCCCACACACTTGCTTGAAAAAAGCAACATTTCTCAGGCTCCCCTCTCTGCTGTGAGTTTAGGTTGAAGTGTGTTAAGTTTGTGGTTTATTCTATTGTGTGAGCAATGAAGGTGATACTTTTTTCTTTCTTCTCCCCTCACCCTCTGAGGGCCAGGGACAAAAATGCAACTAACTTCTCTGAAACTGAAACTACAGCAGTAAAAGTGATAGTAAACACTTTGTTCCATGTCTCTCTGAAACCATTCTCATAATAAAAGTTTGCAGGGTACTGTAGCCATGGTACACCAAATAAAACAAACGTGGTCTGAAGAAATACTTGCCTAATTTGTATTAGCAGCAGAACAACCAGTGCATTCTTTATATTTGTTCAACAAATCTGTGTTCTCATTTTGCTCTTTTTAAGTGTTGGAAGTTTACAAGTAGCTAAGACCCAAACCAAGAATGACCATTCTTGCTGCATCTCACCTGTTTCTACAAAACTCCTGTCTTTGGTCTTCTGAATGTTTTGTTTGAACATAGATACCCCCAAACTGAGCTTGAGCCAGCTGTGGCAGCCTGTGCTAAGACTTGGAGAAAGGCTGCTTGAAATAGCAGTGATGTTCAAAGATCTTTTTCCAGGAACAGTGGTTTTGGGTTTTTTTTAGGTGCCTTTTCATGACACAAGCAAGTTTTACCACAGTAATTTTTTTTTAAATGCATTTTTGTGTAACTTGGTCCTTCTGGTATTTCTTTATAGGGTGCTTTTGGTGTCTTTAAAAGCACAGAAATGCTGTTATCTCTAGTCCAAGTACAGTTATGAGAAAAGCTAATTTAGATGGTGTTCTACATCCCATTTTCATTACAGGCATAGTGGGAGCTGAGGCTCTGCCTTTACCAGTCTGGTTGATGTACACATGCATTGTTGACTATTTTATTTATTCCTCCCTCCTGATCTCTTCTGAAAGCTAAAATATGTGGCTGGATGGTGCAGCCAGAACACAGAAGGAGTTCTGACACCAGGTGGTGCATCCTAAATACCTACTGCCCCATGCTTTGCCTGTAGCCAAAAATCAGCCTGAATTACATGGGCTGTTCTTTAAAGAGCTGTCTTCTTTGAACTGCACTCTGAACCACTGTGAATGCTGTGGGATGACTCCTCTTGCAGAGTTTGAGAATGATGCTCATGAACGTGTGGAAGCAGGCAGAGGTGATTTCTCTCTAGCCTTTGGCAGGAGAGGACACATCTGGGCAACTGCACACACCCAGGGCTCTGTTTTCCCCAGCACCTTGCTGTCGTGATAAGAGTTGGCAGCAGCTTTGCTTGTAGCTATAATATTCCTCCTTTTGCAGGGCTCTGGATGTGATTAATGTTCCAGTTAAGTCATGGAGACTGGCTGCCTCAGTTACATTGACAGCAGGAAGGCAGCTTGCCTTTAGGTCACTGGATTAGCAAATGGTGCAGCCTTGACTTTTTGGGGGTTTGGTTTGTACCAAGTAGGAGAAAGGACTATATAAATTGAAACTAGTAGAGAATTTTCTTGTGTCTGTTGATTGAAAAAAAAACCCTCCAAATCTGGATGTAGATTCTAAGACAAGTAATGCCATAAGGAAATTATATTTTATATAGGGCCCAATCAGGCCCTATATAAATAGGAAGAAGTTTGATAATGTTAACTCTAATGGTTACTCTTATGGTTCCCCTGTCAGACTGGTTTAGTGAAAAGAGCAGTGGTGGGAGGATGTTTTTTGGATGTGGTACACTGTAAGATATGTACCTAGTTGAAAATACCACCCAATTTTTCCTTGTTGAACATCAGATATGCTGTTGTGGCAAAATAATTAACACTTTCACCCTTCCAAAGGCTGAAAAATACAAATATTGATCCATTTACCTATTGATTTGTGAAATTGGCTTGGTAATGGACTGCAATGTCACCTCTGACCCTCAGCATGGAAAAGTTTAATGGGAATCTCCCTGGAAACTGCCAGTTCAGCTTGCAGTGACATCCAAGGCCACGTGCTCTTGGGACAGACAGCAGTTTGTGCTTTGCACAAGTCTCCAAACTGGTGCCAGCTGCCCTGAGTTTATTAAATCCAAGTCCCCAAGGATGGCTGTGGAGGCAGGGCCAGAGGTGATGCAGTGCACAGCAGCTCCAAGGGAGTTGGCTACTCTGCTTGAAGAAATCTTCCAGGCAAATTTCCAGGTTCATTTCCTGGCAGCACCAGGCCAGAGGCCCCATTTATCAGAGCAATGGCACCTGCTTTGCTTATGTGTGAAAGAAAACCATTGAGGGTTTAAATCTGCTGGGCAGAGGAGCAGCCTTTGGGCTGCTGATTTAATGTGTGTGTGCCTGATAATTACCCAGCCTGGACAGGACCATGAACAGCAGCTGAAACCACCTCCAGCAGCACAACCAAGGCTCAGTTCACGTGCAAGGGCCGTGTCACTCCAATACAGCTGCAGCTCAAACATCTGCAGCAGCACAAGAGGAGCAGTCTAGATTGTTTCTACTCTCTGCAGCCTGTGGGAAGACAGCCCACCACAGCAGAGCTCATGTGCCAACACTGTCAAGAGCAGCATGACACAGATGAAGGATGCTGGGATGCACAGCTTTGTTTCTGCACTGTCCAACTCCTCCTTGGCACAGCCAGGAAATGGAAACCCCCCTG
This sequence comes from Polioptila caerulea, assembly GCA_013397295.1. Lineage (NCBI taxonomy): Eukaryota > Metazoa > Chordata > Aves > Passeriformes > Certhiidae > Polioptila > Polioptila caerulea. The sequence continues at coordinate 236,643 of VYXF01011140.1, forward strand.
AGCTCCCTGTGCAGGGTAACATCCTGGGAAAAGCAGCCTGGTGAACAGGCAGATGCCAGGAACCTGCTGACAGCAAAAGCTGAGCACTGAGGGAGAAGGGAAAGCAGCTGAAATCTCACCTGCAGCCAGCTGGAGAGCATTTCTGCTACAAGGATTCAGGCTCCAGCACTGTGGGATGAGGACACGGAGACTGCAGAGCCTGGGAGTGCTGCAGCAGAGCATGAGTCCACTCTCACTCTATCCAAAACCACAAACAACAGCCACGTTTTACAAGCCAAGCAGCTGAAACTCATCCAAAATGTTTCTGGAGTAGATGCAGTGGGATCAAGTTCTGTACACACAAGAAGGAGAAATATTGACAAAAACTGGCCATTTTGTGTTGTCTGGCTTGACAGCTCTGATGTTGCTTCAGATGGCTGCAATGTAAGTAGCTGAAACCTCAAGCTGTTAGAATGATATTTCAGGTTTTCTTTTTCAAGACAGTAATTTCAGAGTTGCTCCTAGACTCCAAACTCTTTCCTTCTGGAGCAGGCAGCATTTAAAGTCAACATATAGTCTCCTCCCTGCTCAGGCAAAATACAATGAGGAAATAATTAGGAAACTGCTACTAAAAAGAAAAGTTTGGGATATTTGTTAATACTGCTCAAAGTTACAAGATAACTGCTTATTCCTAATAATGTTTTGTTAAAAGAGAATTACAAGCACTGCATGCAAGAGTGAGGGTTACTCTAAATGGCAGTTTAGAATCCCTCACAATAAACATTTAAATGAGTGAATGGAAATAAAAAAATAAGAGGATGCAAACAAAACCAACATTTTGGACTTTCTAAAAGGTTTTAAACCTTCTAAAATGGCATATACCCAGTGTGCCTCTTTTAAGAATTGCTTTGACAGAACTGTATATGGATAACTTCCATGTGTGGATAACAGTATTTTATAATTTCAACAGACACAGAAATAACTCTCTGAACACTAAGACACACTGAAATGCTTTGTCTCTTTTTCTCTTTGGAGATACCACATCCAAGCCTAAGTCCTCAATTTAAGAAGCTGCTGTACCAACTTCCCAATTACATCAGATATTAAAAGCAGATGCTTGTTAGAGGCAAGAATCTCCTCCAAAAAAAGGAAAAACAAACAAGCAATGACAGCAAACTATGCCCAGCCCTGATTTGGGAGATATTTTTGTTGTTCCTGTCAGGGCTGTAAGCCCAAGTACCCTTGAGTACTTCAGGCTTTTGAAGGATGTAGGGAACAAACCAAGTTCAAATTTACCACATTTATAGATGCCAGATTTTCTCCACCTAGCATGAGGCATGGAAGGAGGGGCTAAGACAAAGGGGCCCAGCAGCTGACACAGCTCTCCTGGGCCTTCCTGCCATCCTAACTCCTCTCCCAGGGGCTGCAGGTGCTGGACATTCCCTGGCTGAGCCCCAGCACCATCCATCCATCCATGCTGGGATCCAGCTGGGTGCCCACCCCCCCTCACAGGGATCAAAAGGATTTATTTTAAGCTCATCTTCCTGATACTTTGAGCTGACTACTTGAAATTCTAATAAAAGGGATCTCCACTTCCAGACCAATGGCAAACTCCTCAAAATGAAGATTTCACTACAATTAACAGGAGGAACACATTGCCCAGACAGTGCCAGCAGTCAGTGCTCCTGTGTCCTGGGAATCTGGAAATAATTCAGTGACAGAATTGGAAGCCACAGAACAAAAGCCCTGATGTTTAGCTCACTAGAAATATAAAAATACCCTAGGGACCAACTAATGCTATAAAGAAAAAAAAAATCTGAGTTGTTTTTAAGGTAAATTCATGCAGCAAAATCAAATTTGCCTTCAAGACAAAATAACTTCAACTCTTAAAATCTTATTAACAGAAAGAAAACAGCATGAGAGGATTCTGCACTGATGTTTTAGGTTTTCCCATTTGTTTTCCACTAATGCAAGAATCACAAATAACAAGACAAGGGTCATTATAACAATAGCTGGGAACACAATGAAGGAATCAATCTGGAGCAGACAGCTTTCAGCAGTTTCTCAAGTGAAGTCTCTTAAGAAACACCCCAGTAGACCCTTCAGTTCACTTGCTGCTCTCTGCTCCCCTGCTTTTGCAACACTCACTGCTTATTCCCACCAAAGTTCCCCAGAGTCAGCTGCCAGAAAAGGTGGTGTGGTTTTGAGCAGAGTTCAAATCCTTAGAAGGAGCCTTCTGAGCACTCTTAGTGCTCACATGTCTTTTTAACAAACTGCAACAAAGCAACACCAACTCTTTGTCACTCACTGTCAACAACAGCAACGTGACATTACATGAAATAGTGTCAGAATTTCAGTTCAGAGGTCACAGCCTGCAAGGCACACAGGCATGGGAGGGGGCAGAACAATGGTGAGTGCACAGCAACTGCAGAAGGTGGGGCAGGGATATTGGAGGACCTCAACTAAGGAAAAAGCTCATAAGGTAACCAAGAATTAACGTAGGAGACAATATTTATGGAAGAGTAATAGTATTGTGACAGTGCTTATCATTAAACCCTCTTCCCCAGCTTGACAAATTTACTCACTCTCTGCATCAGAAATTCCAAGTTTGTACACTTACACCTCTGAAATAACAGATTCCGTGTTTGTACAGGTACACCTCTGAAAAAACAGACACACTTCAGTATTTACAATGCATTTGATAGGACAACCACTTTATTACAAAGAACAAACAATGCTTCAAAATAAGACTAATCAACTTGTATTGTACAAAATGTCAGTTCCCTTGTAGAGGTCATTAAGTAACAGGCTGTAAGACTAAGTTCACGTCAAATTCGCTATCCTGAAAGAATCAGATAACAACAGTAATACTTATTATATCTTCAGAGTTTATGGCATGATCATGTGCTCTACTCCAAACTACATTCAAAAGATATTGCTATAATTACTTTGAAAACACAAAGTGTAGGTTATTGTTCACTTCATTTCCACTTGCACAAGAACATTCTGAAGATGAAGCTGTAGCAGTGTCTGCCGTGACTGGCACGACTGTCCTATGCTTACACAGTCACAACCTCCCTAAGGAGTTCAGTAAACCTAGACATTTCTACAATATGGACACTGTAATCTGAGAGATTTCAGCCTCCTTTAGCAGTATCTGAAATAAATGGATAACATGGAGTCTCAAAGAGCTGGTGTCAACAGTCTGCTAAACTTTAAAATCGAACAATCAATATTTGTCTGATATCTAGTTGATAGGCAAACAGGTGGGATTTAGACATTATAAATACAGTTCTAAAAACAGACCACAAAGTGTATTTTACAGTGTGTACCACAATCTCAGTTAAAAGTAAAACTGTGAGCAACTGAAGAGCTGCATATGATCACTATTCAACGTTACCCAACTTGGACAAAAAAGAGAAAGTGACATCTTAAGTCAGCTGAAGAAAGCACTCACAAGGAAATTCTACTTTCATTGAAAACGCCACAGTTTTACCCTTTGGTAGTCGTGACATACCCACTGAAAAAAGAATTGTGCAAAGCATGTGAAACCAAGTGCAAAAAAACTCCACCCAGACACACCCAACAGGTTTTATTCTTAAATAACAACTCTACGATCACAGCTATCAACCAACAAAATCAAAGCCACAAGTGTTTTCTCAAAAGGCTTATTTCACAGTACTAATAAGAAAAACCAAGTTCTATTCTTCTAGTTGACAGTTCATGTGAATGGTTCTTTGTTATCAGACAGTATTGGTAGTGAGACCCTACCTGACAAAATGGACCATTAAAACACAAACATCTTAAAGCCAGTTAACTTCAGGAAAAGTCCTATACATTCATACTATAAACACTGTTTAAAGTGAGACTGGGATATCTGTCATTGTCATGAACACATGATTTTCTCTGGGGTCAAACCATGTGTGTTACTGCTGTGCCACAGTTATAACACTATTATAGCCATTTATGGTCCCCAGCACTTCCTGGATGCTATTGGAGCATGTGATAATTAAGCATTGTGGTAATTAAGGCTGTACCAGCACTTCATTATAACCCTGACTCTCAGGGTAGCCAACACTTGGCTGTTAAATCTGCTCTGGGATACTTGAGCTGCTAAATCTTTACTATTTTAGTGATACTTCTCCCACCAAACCAGGCACATCATTGATTTTAGTTTATATATTTACAAACGCTCTTAAGACAAATTTAACTGGAAGAGGCAAAAAATTCTGCTTGATGTATAATCTTTTGGCATTTGGGGCAAAATTAAAGTGCAAAGTATAAACTTCATTGCACAGTAAATAATTTAGATTTTATTTTAAAATAAATCTTATTTAGGTGCCTCAATCTATTCACCTAGTGACCTTGTCCAACTCAGCCATTTTCCTCTACACTTTGGTAAACATAGTTTTATATATAGATACATAAATAGCATTTAAAATGTTTACCTTTATTTCACTACTGTGAACAATTTTTTTTTCTTTTCACATAGGAATGGATCAACCTATTCCTAGAAGTAATGCTTGTTGATTTTATCAGCTAGCTAGTTAATGTAAAATGATGCATAGTAAAAGGGAGATACTGAACTTGATTGGTAGAATATATTGGTAAAGCAAACAAGCACTTATGAAGATTAACTGGAATAAATATGTTGAAAGTTGCCATATAATATGTGCAAAATTGCTTACCATGTATTCTAAACTTTGGTTAAAATTTTCAGATTGAAGTTTTACAGAAACATTATGGAAGCAACACAAGTGATTACTAACACAGGAATGAGGTAAGTTATTATTAGTGCAAAAAGCAAGCATATGCTAAAAGCAAAGCATATGGATTTCAAAATTAAAAAAAAAAAANCTCATGGAAGTTTTAATACAAGACCAGAAAGGTCTCTTGTAAACATTGGTATTTACAAGTTTAAGATTTGTACAACTACAAAAGGATAATTTTAAGCAATAGTAGTGCATTTACAATGAATTTACCTTTTTTGTAATAAGAGCAATGGATAAGTTTATCTTTTTCCTTTTAAATTTTCAGGGGATATCTTTCAAGATTAAGATATTTGTTACAAATAGTAGAAAAAATCATTTCTTTACAAAAAAAGTATATATTAAAATATTTATACATTTTAAGTTACTATATAATAACTGGAAATTTTTGCCTTGTACTCAGGCACCACAATGAAGAATGTGGTATAGGGAACCAAAACCAAAGAGAATTTGCTCATACCCCAAATCTTATGAATTATCTATGCAAGATCTGGAACAATCATGGGGACTCTACCTCAAATACTATTCCTTGTGCCAATTCTTTTATTCATTTTCCATTTGAAACTCTGTGTTCTTTACATTTTAACTTATCACTACCAAAAAGAGCTGCTGGATAGAGTGTGATCCTCCAGCCCACCATCTCTGATATATTTTCTTTATGCTACTCATACCTGAGCAAGGCTCTAGAACGTTGATGTGTCAAACGTAAAAAAGGTTATATATATTTCTAAGATAAAAACAATGCAAAAATAAAATATTTGTAGCATTTACAAATAGTACAAGAGTTACATTAAACACTACATTCGAAACTTGAGATTTATTAAGTTGTTTCTACTTCGAGCCTGATGTTTTCATATCTGCAAATAGAAGGAGACATGGTTAAATGTTTTATAATTTCACATGGTGTACACAGTCAAACATCCTCAAACAAGCACTGTTTCAGAGTTCTAGGATGTAGATCATGGTCAAAACCCCTGCCAATTAAAGGGTTAAAACAGCACTGAAATGCTGAACATCACAGAAGACAACTCCATTGTTACTGCCCACCTTAGAACCCAAGCAGTGGAGCATTCAAGAGGGGTCCCAGCCCACCAGGCAGCTCCCACAGCTCAGTGCCCTGCTGCCCAAGGGGCTGGGCACTCTGCTCTTCTGCCTCCCTGTGTGCCCACAGAGCCTCCTGCTCCAACAAAGCTAAGCCAGAAACGGGAAGGAGCAGGATGAAGAGCCAGAAGTGATCAGGCTAACACTAATTTTATTTTCAGGGGGTCCATTCCTATTCTAAATCATCATCAACCTGTACAAATTCAAGCCCAGGGCCAAGATGACAAATCCTCTTCTGGCTGTAGTGCAGATTTTAAAGTGTATATGCATCACAAAAATGCACCTTACATCAACTGATGGAATTTTTTATTCCATTTAGGGGGGTGAAAAGATTGAAAAAATCCCTGATTGCACTGTTGTCTGTACACAATGCACATAACTGGATTACTTCTTATTAGACTGAAAAACTCCTGAGCTAAAGTGAATTCTAGGGAAGTCAGAAGCAACAACTAGAATTACATAAAACTCCCATAAGGAACAAAACAACATTTTAAGAAGTTCCCATGCAGTGCTGTGTTGGTTCTGGGAGAAATTCACAGCTCCTGCCCCACTCCAATGCTGTGTGTGAGAGAGACTTTGATGCCTTAGGTTTTAGCTTTTATATTTTTTAGATCCTGAGCTGTTTTATTGGGTAGCTTTAGGTTTCATATTCAGTGCTACTGAGTTCTCTTCACAGAGCAGAGAGACAAAACAATTCCTTCTCCAGCTCCACACCAAGGACAACTTTTGGGCCCAAGAACGAAAGCAGTGGTGAAGGGAGAAGGAAAAACCAGGAGGATGGAGCTCCATAAGCTGAAGCTGTGGTTGGACAATTGTTTCTGATCTGCTGATGGAGCAGAACTTATCAAAGTGTGGGACCTCGTGATCAGGTGTCCATTCTGGGACCATTTTGGGGCATCCTGGGTCTGGTCCGGCTGGACTCTGGTGCAGCCCAGGTGTGCCCAGTGAGACCTTCTAATAAACCCCTACATTTCCCTCTTGCTCTGGCTGGTCTCTGTCCCAGAGCAGCCTGCAGAAGGCAGCAGCCTTACCTTGGAGCCACCGGACCTGCGTGGCCGGGCCGTAGCCGCGCTCGTTCTTGGCCGAGATGCGGAAGACGATGGCAGGCCGGGAGCTGTAATCCACGTGGGCGTTGGAAAGCTGGGCAGCAGTCACTATGCAGGAGGTTTTGAGACCACAGTATATCCTCATAAATACAAGCTGACTTGGATTTTCCTGTAACTGCGTGGAACGGATGGCTAAGTAGGCAGAATATTCTAAAATATTTCCAGAGGGTGAAGCAGGAGGCTCCCAAGAAAGATGAATACAGTCTACACTCTGAAGAAAGAGAGAAAAATATGATAGTATGTAGCTAACCATAAATATACAAGCAATATAAAAAAAAACCCCACAAATTCTAAAGATTATCTGAAAATTTTAACCTATCATCATCACACTGGAGATAAGGATGTCTTATCTTTTTTTGAAGAAGTGTGGTAAACCCCTATTGATTTAATGCTGCAAGACTAGAAAATCATGGGGAAACTATCATTAACTCTTAAAATAATTCTTTTTAGCAAATTTCTTAAAGAATGTTATACTGAGCAGAGTTAACCAAGTAAGCATTGGACACTATTTTACATGACAATTTTAACTAAAAAATAAAACCAGCTACAACCAAGAGTTCTGAGATTACACCTGTGACCAGAATTTTACACATCAGAACCAGAATTACCTTTTTAATTAGAGAATTAAATATTAGAGAATTAATATTTCTCACCTTGGTGATTTTGACTGTTGAAGGAGCTCCAGGAAAACCTGGAATGCACGTCTTGAATTCACTGATTTTACTGAAAGGCCCAACACCACAGCCATTGATTGCAGCAACTCTGAACCTGTACACTGTGCCTGGAAACAGATCCTGTTTCTTAAGTAATCTGTAGTCTAGTACATCTGCACCATCAGCCTGAAAATAAAGCAACATCTGGGTTAATTTTTAAAATATTATAAACACAATTAGCCTAAAAAAGCATGAAGTGTTAAGCTGAGATTAATTAAATTTAATTGAAATGAAAATCTATTTAATACTGTTGTACTTAGATCAGAATTTATGAAAAGGTTGTGAATGACACAGTATCTCACCTCAAAGCACCTGATCCAAGATGAAATGTGAGGCTACATCTCTACATCAAAAGATATCCCATGTTTCCAGTCATTTAAATTAAACTGCACCTTGTGGTTATTTTTACTTGGGAAAGTTAAAACAAAATAGCATTTACAACTATATAAGTTATGATTTAGTTAACATAATCTTCTGTCCTAAAAAATATTTTTATTTCAAAAGCAGTTATTCCTAAGGTTAGGAGCTGCAGTTTGATGTGCAGGTAATCAAAATGTTTTTAAGGAAAAGCACAGCAAGTTAGTAACAAATAGCTTACAGAAACATTATGTGTTACCACATTTCATGATTAAAATATGCATTGATGCATCACTGATCCTTATAGTGGAACTATTTCCCTCCTGAATAATGTGAAAAAACCACAATCAATGTAAACACTGTACAATGTACTGTGCTCTTTAAAACTAAGACATAGAATATTTATAGTGAAGTGTTTTCAAAGAAAGGCTTCTGTTATTTTGTTTCTGTCTCAAGAAGACACATTTTTTGTTTCCAGTTAACTAGGACATCACTAATTTATGATTTTACCATCAAAACTATTACACTTTTGCAAGTTTCTCACTCATAGTTTTCATATATCAACTTACATGTACCAAACTAAGTTAGAAAGATCTAACACAAAAGCCTCTACAGTTCCATGTCTAGTCTTTCTAAACAGCCTAGCCTATGTCTTATTAGTATCTTCATCAATTTTTATGCAAAGATTCTGGGAAGAGAGAAGAAACTGAAACATTTCAATGCTGGACTGAAATAACATATTAAAAACCTGTGGGGTTTTCAGTTTTTAAGAATTTTACTGGCTTGAAAGTTTAGTCAGTTTAAAATCGTTTCCTAAGGCAAGAAACAAGAAAAGAATTAGCAATAGCAAAATAAGATATTTTTTATTATCATACATTAACAACAAAAGAAAATTCATCTAGTTTAGGAAACAGTAAAAAGAGGTGAGAAAAATACATGAGGAACTACAGGTCATAAAATACAAAACTCCTACAAGCACCAGATTTTGCTGCAGCACCAGAAAATCCCACATTTTGTTGTGAACTATATAAGCAACAGATTCTGAGATAGGCATGTGCAAGTTACATCAGAGAAGCAGCAGCTACCTTGCTATTGATGTTCAGTGTTTCCTCTGGCAGCAAGTAGAACTGGCTCACCACAGCACTGTTGTTCTTAAAAATTCCCACATCGTACCACCGGCGGTCCCTGGCTTTCACCGGCGCCGGCGGCCTCTGGGGAGCTCTCTAATATTTGAAGAACAGGTCATGCAGATTACCCACACTTCAATGCCATGGAAAGAAATGTCAAGGCTCTAATACATGTAAGAGACAACCCCCTTCATACCAGTGTTACTTTCTTATGCTTTAAATGAATATGCATGTATTATTGAAATATTGGGCAAAACCAACTGGCTCTTACTCATTTACTCAGACACAGTTTGTCATTAAAAAAGCAGCAGCTGGGATGTCACATCTCATATTCTGAATGGGGAGGGGAAGAAGCTTAAAGCTGGAGAACCAGGTGTCTGTAGCAGCATGTAGTTGTGAGTGAATTTCTCTCAGAGCTCAAGAGGTTTCCCAAGGTGGTCCAAGAGCAGCAGCTCCCCTGGGGGCTCAGCTGTACCTGGGCCCCACAGGCGCTCCCTGCCAGGCACCGCGGAACAGCCCTGGGCTGTGGTGTGGGCATGGAGGGCCTGCAAACTGCTCCTGACTGACCCACAAACACACACTGGCCTTCTTGCTGGTCCCCAGGCACCAGGGAGGGCACTTGCAGAGTCAGGTGCCCAGCACAGACAGGCCATGATCCTGCTAGCACGGAAATGGGGCAGGAGCTGCAGCTGCTCTTGGCAAAAGCACCCCAACCCTTTTGTAGCAGCTGCTTCTCCCCATCCTTAGTTCCTTGCTTTTGGTGGCAACAGTGGCACCTTGGGTTTGTGTATTAAGTTGTAAGCAGGTGAAATAGGAAGCATTTACTTTTTCAGGCAGTATTTACAGCTTGCATAGTCAGTCCCCATCTCCTCTAGGGAAAAACATCAAGATGTCAGTTAAGTAACGTTTCAAATCTATCCAATCAGCAGCTAACACTAGTCTGATCTAATACATACTTAATTTTAAATCCAGTTGTGCATACAGAAAAGCTTTTTACATTTGCACATCATGCAGCAGAGACCATTCCACTGTGCCAGTTGATAAAAATGATTCAACAGCTGAAACACGTACTTGGATCTCCTCCCAACTACACAACTGCTACTCAGACTCACATCTAACCCACACAATGCAATTAGCTTGACAACAGAAATGTTTACCCCTGTATTATACACTCCAAGCTCAAAATAAACACTGCTTTTCTTTCAGAAATACAATTAAAGAAAAACAGAAGAGCCCTTACAACTAATCAACAGAACAATAGGTAAAGAAATCTCATAATACTTTTTCAGACTTACAGAAGCATGTGAATCATTTGTCTGTCCAGCATTGACCCTTGTTGAAGGCATGACATTAGCAGTTTCAGCAGCTGAAAACAAAACATTAAATTTTAAAAACTTAAGCAGTAGAAAAAATTTGATATAAAACCCAGAGTATGAAAGTTGACCTCAACAGCCATTTACAAGTATTTGTTGCACAAGAATGTCTCAGACTGCTTTTGCATGCAGTTCTATTTATAAAACAAACTAATTTTGGCTTCTGTCATATTCACAGAACAATTCTGAGAGTCTGGCATTGAAGGCTGCTACAGATAATACAAACAGAAGGCAAGACTCAGAAAATCCTAAAAAGTGACAGGATTATGAAATCAATATAAAATATTTGTGAACAAATAATCTAAATACCAGATTGAGGCACATACTGGGGACATTGTTCAAATAGTTTAAGTGTGAATTCTTAATTTGATTGCACTGTTTCTGACATCAATACAGTCTGAATTCTGAACATAAGCAGTTAAACTGTAAACAACCCTAACAAATGGGAACAGAGCATTCATTAAATTTAAAATGAAATCTTAAAAGAAAAAAAAAGATTAAGCACATGAGTAACACATGGGAGTATTAGTATTCTATGCTTGTGTTCCTAGGTCTTGCTTTGAAAATACAACACTGTTTGGTAAAAATCACATTATACACAACATCAAGATGAGAACACAATTCTTTAGTTAACACTCAAAACAATAACAAGCACAGCCTGTTGATATCTGTCAAAAACAAAACTTGAAAAACTACCCATTTATGTTCTGCATTGCTGCTTATTTTGGGTATTTCCAGCAGACTGTGAAGAGGCCAGCACATTGGGCCAGCAGTGAGCTGGCCACATTAACTGGCCCCATTTATTACAGAGACAAGTTGCTGAAACCCAAAATCATCTAAGGTTACTATTTTAGTCTTTTGCTGACTAAATAGACAAGCATTGAGTGAAAGCAAATGTGCAACAAGCACCAAAACAGGCTACCACTGACACTCTGAAAATGGACCTCTGCATAAATGAAGATTTTAAAGGACTTTTCACTTAACAGGAAACATGGTGATTTACAAATGCATAGAAGGAATATCCTGACTTAAAAAGATGTATAAATCCTAGCAGAGATCATGCAGGCTGTGCAAGGTCCTCAATGCCCAAAGCCCTGTCTCCATCCCAGGTACTACTCAAGATGGGAATCCCACCACACTAGAGGAACTCTGATGGCCTTAGAAATATATGGCTCAAAATACAGTATGTGAAACACATTTCAAACCTTCAGATTTTGAATTGAATGTTGTTAGTGAAGTTTCATCTTTAACAACTGCCCCATTTGTACTTGATGATTCAGTTTTAACAGCCTGCTGGGTTACCATAGTTTGTGTGCTGGAGACAGTGCTGGATACAGAAGCATCAGGATTTACACTTTGTTTGTCCAAGTCATGTAATTCACCTACATTTGCTGATGTCTGAGCACCTTAAAAAAAAAGAAAATATTAGCAAGAATTCAATATTGATAACAAAACAAATCTCAATTTGGTCTAATGGATTTAGTTTCATATAAAGCCTGAGTTTAGCTCAGAATTAGGTTAGAACTGATCTGATTATATTGATTGCTAATTATTACTTTAGGTTTATAACTGAGCAGAAGTTTGTTTCCACAGTCATAAACAGATGTATGTAAATAGTTATTTTAAGTTTGCTGTTTTTTATGTATTTGGTCACCAAAAAAAATTAATTTGAGAAAAAAGCCCTACTAAAATAAAGCATCCACACAAATCAGTATCACAGATTTGTTACAATCAATTTAAGATTAACCCCTGTAGAAGTCTGTTTCTCATTTACCAATAAGAACCAAAATTTCCACATCTAAATAAATTACAGTGTGAAGAAAATTAAAAATCCAACTACCTATAAAATACAATAAAGTCAGAAAATATAAGCACATCAGGTGATTAAGCCTGGATTCACTGCACTGAGCTTAAGGCACTTCAGTGAAATGCATAAATCAGAGCCTTGTCATCTTTTACTTCTCCTGCAATCAGAGAAACATGCTTGTCTCTACAATGCCTGAAATTTTACATCAGCCAATAGCTTCTCACTGCTAGCAGAGACACACTGTCAGTTTGGAGTTACTATCCCCATAATGTTGTAAAATGTCATCTGTCCCTTTTAACTTGATGCTAAAAATGACTATTTATGTTTAAATAGACAGATTTGCCATCATAATAATGAATATATTGACAATCTCACATACCTTGCAACACTTCAAACAAGTTAAGATTTCCATTTTCTTCGTATCTTCTACAAATATGTTCAGTAATAACTAACACAAGTTGAGTTTTTTAAACCATAAAGGACTCTTAAGTAATTTTAAATTAGAAGATAGAAACAATCTTATTTTATGTTTTTGAGATGAATTTTAACTCTCACTTTTTCATTTTTTTTTCTATAATCATCTTACTTGAAGTACAAACAGGCAAATGAGAAGGGGCATTTGATTCTTTGAATCCTGTAGCATCTGTGTGGTTTTTCATAGTCTCCTGTGTAACCTTGTTTTCAGGTGCTGCAACCTTTTCTTTTCCTTCTGCTTTTGAACTGGATGAAAGGGCAGCTTGGACCTAACCAAAATAGCACATTTGTTAATGTTAAACTGAGAAGTTCAGAAATTTCAGTTGCAAACATGGCATGAAAATGCTTGGTCATAAACAACAATACAAACTCCTCCAACAATTTCCCCTAGTACTTTAAATTAGACCAGGAAATCAATCTCTCAATCCTTACCTCAGTCATTATAAAACAGACTCAAACACTGAGTTGACTTGGAAGAGTCACACTAAATTTTATCATTACATGGAATTTCATTGCTGGGTATATTTAGATTACTAGGGGGGGGCTTTGGGGGATGGGGAAAATCACAATTACAGAGGCTTTCAACTTTTGCTTTCCTGATATGTACTTGAGATATTTCTTCTCTTAGTGAAATTTATGAAAAACATGTGTTTTCTCCAGGAATACATTATGGATCCCATACAGATATGAGAACTTTACACAACTAAGAAAAGATCCAAAGTTGTAAAAATGGGATTCTTTAGCCAGAGTTTGTCCTCAAACTATTTCTGTTAAATTGGAGAAACAGAGGAACATGTACAACTGCACACCAGACAGATAATAACTGGATTTGACCTGCTGTAGGAACTTACAACTAAGCAGAGTAGCATAAAACTAAACTAGACTAACAAGGAAGGATTATGGCTTATTCTTTTCACTTCCCACATTAATGTCACCAATATTTTGAGGATGAATAATATTCCTGCTGGTGTCAGGCTCCCAGCTGCCATTGTGGAAGACAACACAGTTGCAATTCCCTTCTGCATTAACAAGAAGAGAACTAGAAAGATTGTCTTTCAATTATAAAAGCAAAAAGTACCAAAGAAAACAAACAACTGCTTCAGCAGGTGTCTGGTCTTTTTGTTTTATTTGGGTTTTTTCTCCCCTAAGACCTAAAAAGTATGCAGGGAGTTTTAAAACTGAGAAAGTGTTCTGGCAGTTCACTACCTCCCCACACTGTTTTGACACTGAAGCATTTTTCAGTTTACACTTACATTATTAGGAAGGAGATTATTTGTTTGGCTGGGATGATCCATCTTCATTTCTGGATAAGGGACACTAGGCAGTGATTGTGGACTCTGATGGAGAGAAGGGCCACCTTGCAGGCAAACAAAAGCAAATTCCCATCAGTTATGTAAAACTTAATACAATGGTTTTAACCTATTTCAGTAAGGAATAGGGAGGCCAAAGTTGCCTGAAGGAAAACTTTGTTGCAAGTCTGAAATGAAACTGCATGGCCAGACAGTCAGATAAAATCCCTTCTTCACTGTTTCCTTTCTCAACTTGTGCCCAACATTCTACAGATATCTTCATAATTCAGAAAACTGGCCAAAACCAGTAGAAACAAGTGAAAGGGGTATTTTCCATAATTATGATGCAGGCATTTGAACAATAACCAAAGAAACAGGGTCTCTCTCTCACAGAATGGTTCTTTAAAAAACAAACTCATATTCATTAGTTATGCAACCCTCTGGTCTGCCTGTGCACAAACATCAGGGTGATGTGATCTGGCTGCTACCTTGTGAACTCAGCACTGATGTCTCAGGAATGCCAGTACCAGGAATCCCAGCCACTGGTGGCACTGGTGAGTCTGCATGTAATTGAAGAAGATATCCTTCAACTGTGGGTACCTCATCCCACTTCAACTGGAAAGAGTTGGTTGTAGCTCTGATCAGCTGTACCTGTGATGGTGCTAGAGGTCTCTCTACAAGAAACCAGCAAAACACAGATGGCACATTAGAAATTGCCCTCCCTTCCCAGTTTATTAAATAGCTGCATACTACAGGAAAAATCAGTCACTCCTTTTTCACTAATGTGCAATACACAGCAGAATCAACAAGAAACCACTGTCAAAGGTGGCAAGTCAAGCCAGAGAATTACAAAGTGTCTTTTCAAAGTGCTCAAAAGTACTCCAGTTTTGAGCTTTGTTTTTTAATGGTTCTTCTGCTGCCAGTAGGCCTTTGGGTTGTAGCTACATCATGGTAGGGGTTACAGAGACAGGAGATCCATTTTCCTGAAATGCTGCAGGTACCTCTTTGGCTCCCAAAGCTTTACATATTCCTCTAATTCACCAATTATTCCTCTTCCTTTCTGCTTGCTCTGTGTAGCTGAAGTGAGCTTTCACTCTAACTTCCTCTGCACAGGCCAAAGCCTGGACATGACTAATGCCAATGGCTTGGTCCTCTCATGTGCCTCTGTGCCTGACCACACTGCAATCTTAAACACATCCCTCCCCTGCTTTTCATCTTCTGAGGGAAAAACGAAACAGGAAAAAAAAAGTTCTACTCTAATTCCCTCTCTCCCAACCCCATCTCAGTGCCCTGCTAGCAACACAGCTACCAATGAGTGATTAGTTTCCAGAATTCCCTTCCTCCCCAGGAACAGTTTGGTTCTTTCTTAGATTGAAGAGTATCTTTTTGCAGTCCAAGAGAACAGGAAGCAGCAGCAGCAGCAATGATCCCAAGAGAAGAAGGGATTTGGTGAGAAAAGTAAGTAGCAGCAGAAAAGATCACTAAAAAGTGAGGCCAGGAACCCTGAGTTTAGGCAAAACAGCCTTTAGCATCTTGTATCAACTGACTATGGCATGCAGTGCAGGATTTAGCACAAAGTTTTTTTCAGGGGCTTTAAATAAGCCTTCCTAATTATTTTCGTTTTAAGTAATAGCCTTTAAACAACCAGCAGCGAAGCACAATTTAAAAAACAATTTTTAAAATGTAAACAGTCTTTGAGTTTGCTACAGCTTTAAATGTTCTGATCATCAATCATGCAAGCTTTCCATATGTTAACAGAACACAGAACATAGTACAAGTCTCTCAGTTATTTCTGACTCACCAGTATCAAGGTACCAAAGATCTTTGCAGCAAACTTGATTGTTCCAAGCTTTTCTGTAACCATCTCTACCACTCCAGATATACAGACGAGTGCCAACAGCTACAGCACAGTGTCCTGCTCTTGGCCCTGGTAACAAGTTACTTTTGTCCTCCTGGCAATCTGAGATCAGACCTATCCATTCTGTGGTATCTAGGAAATGAAACTCAAAGCATTTAGTTTCTAGATGTCTTCTAAAACAAGAAATAAAGATGTTAACACACTTAACTGCTCAGGAAAAAATGAAAATAAATCACCTCTGTTTATATAGATAACTGCATTTAAAATGGAAATATTATGAAGAGAAGGTCACTTTCCAATTAGTGTACAAGATAAAATCAATTCATACAGGCTGGATTTTCTGACCTCTGGATATCTCCCTCAGGCAAATAGATCAGAAGTTGAGAATTTAGGGATAGTACTATCATGCTTAGAAAAACCTCATTTCAGAATCTGTCTCCCGTGTTCTTCTATAAATGAAGAAGGAGTATTTACATTACTTAGATTTAAAGCTGTATTAACAAAGATTTGAAGAAGCAAACCTGCTGAATCTTCAAAGAAAAATAATAATTAAAATATTACTTTTCAAATAACATGCAAAAAACTGGCAACTTCTTTAGTCTGCCAGGATTACAGCCATGTATCCTAAACTTTTCTCAAGGTCTTCAAAATAGTTACTGTACTCTATTAGGAAAAAATTAGTTCAAAATACCCACTCTCAGAAAGGTAGAAACACTAACCCAAATTAAGGTAAGAAAATGAACCAGTGCATTTCCATTCACCATCAGGAGCAGAAATTTCACCTCCAGCTGACTGTGGAACCCATCCACCAAAAACATACATTCTGAAATACAGGAAAAGAGGGAAGAGGGAAAGAGAAAAGAAATGCCAATTAACATTAAGATCTGCTGCATGTGCTCTCTCAGACTAGGACAAAAAAGAAAATTTCCAATGTTACACTTTTGGCTCACAGCATATTTTATTTGTATCTACTGTCTTTATGAAGTACTGTTGCAGACATCTACCTTCTGAAATTTTTGAGTAAATTGACTGATTGAAAAACCCAACCACACCAAAAAACCCTGGAAACTCCTCAAGCACCTTCTCAGAAATAGAAGTTAATACTGTAACATTTAGCAAACCATCAAACTGCTAATGCTCTCCAAAAATCCCACATGTACAACAGAACTTATACAATCCTTTACTGCAGACCTCCCAGTAAGTCATGCTACAATAAGATGACTGGCATCTAACTCAGATACCAAAATTAAAAAATATAATGCAGCCTACAAACTACTAACATTTTAAGTAAATAATGAAAAGCTAAGCTGTTGGATCATAAGATATAAAGCTTTCATACTTCTTTACTCCCTTGCCTCTTTCTCCTCAGGCCAGCTTGTAAATTGATACAAAATGGGCTGAAATCCGTGTTTAAAAACCCATTTTATCAATGCTACCTGCCAAAAGAAACCACGTTGGCAAGAAGCAGAGTAATGAGGGACAGACTACAGAAAAAGTGGGGAATAGTTTTGCCTGGAACTAGTTTTATTCCTTGAGCTACCTCATCTGTGTGACACACACAGAGGCATTGTCAGAGCTCAGGCCCAGCTGAGTTTGCCCCAGAATGCCCAAAGGTGCTCCAAGAAGCCCAGAAAGCTGCTGGTGGCTTGGGCAGATTGTCCTGCTGGATAGAAACGCTGACAGTTTGCTATCCTTGAGTTAAAAGTGGCACTGAAATAGCAGAAAACTACTCTACAGGGCTGATGTTTATACTGAGCAGCAGTGGATAAGCATCATCATTCTCCTACTAGGTGTACCTTTCTAGAGTTGAGCTTTTAACAACAGACATACTTGTTTCCTATTACATTGGCTGTATGCAGACTGCGAGGCAGTGGTACTGTCCCTTTGGTTTCTGGTCTTGACCAGGTCATGGTTTCTGAAAGAAAGAGAACAAAATCCTCAAAATAAAATTATCTTGTTGCTACACATTTCACTACCTGGATTGCAGGAGGGAACACACCTCTAATATTCAGCAAAGCTCAATTTCACCTGTTTAAGATGGTACTTTGGGAAAGCGGGTGCAATAATGAGCACTTGGAACTTCTTTGAAAAAATCACAGGAAATACTGACAAACTAAGTGCTTGTCAAAAATATAATTATGGCTTCACTATGGTTGTTCAACTTTGTTTCTTTAGACTGCTTTAAAGATATCCATGTCATGGAGTACCCATGATCAGGGAGGATAATATCTAGTATAGATGTATATATATGTATTTAGTTACATAGATGTACATCATATAGATGTATCTAATGTATTTAATTCCAAATATTCAAACAGGTTAACACTACGGTGTCAGTCTCAATAATATCTGCACTACAGCATGCCATCAACCACTCAAATTTGTCATTTTTCCCCTCAGCCAGTAAACACTGACTTCTGCTGCCAAACCAACTCACCTATGTCAAGTTCCCAGAGATCATTAAGCCGACAGCCACACATGCCTCCAAAAATATACATCTTTGGGCTTCCCACATCTTTTCTGCAGTACACAATGGCTGTGTGAGATTCTCTGGGAGATGGCAAGATTCCTTTGGTCACAGGAATACTCCAGCCGACCACGCCAGACCCATGTTGCAGCTCCAGTTCATAGAAATCATTTAAATATCTAGGGTATTATTGTCAAAGGATGAAAAACTCACTTAAAAGCATGATGAAAAGTGTGCTTTAAACCCTGATCAATTCCAAAGTTACAGACTTCTGTCTCGGGAGGATGTAGAGTTTTAAACTCCCAAAACATTTGATGCATTGTGGGCAGTACCAAATCTGGATTTAAAACGGATTTAAAACAAAAAAAGTTAACAGTTACAACTTGTTGCCTCTGAGAAAACATGCTCTCTTATTTGCTACGTTGTATTACATGAAAGAAACATGAGAACAACATTTCTAGCAAAAATTGCTACATATGGACACACAATAAACGGCAAAGCTGAGGGAAATACAAGATGACGAGAGGCATCAGAGAGAAATGTCTGCAACTCTTAAGGCAACAAAGGTGAGAAGAAGCTGTTTGTTAACTCATGTCTTCAGGCTGGCCAATGCACAATTAGCCATTTGTTGCTGAATCTATCAGCAAGTTATTTCTAGATAATGGTCTTTGAATCTTGGCACTCACATCAGATACCTCTTGTTTACTGAGCTTGAAATTGCCACTTTATAGCTCAGTGGATTTAAGTGCTCTGAACTGCAGGTAAATGTGAATATAAAACTTCAGCATTACAGCTCTGTTTGCTGACAATAACAGCAACTTCAGCTGTTATTATAAAAAATTTCCAGATGAATTCATAAGTGTTTTTCACAGCAATACAGAAGAAACATCCATCATGAATTCCCTGATGACTCACGAGACTCTGCTGATTGAGGCAATTCTAACAAACAAGCCATTCTTAAAAACATCACCCAAAATACAAGGAGAAATACCAAAGCCTACTCAGGTCTCCCAGCAAAAGTGCCAGAGCTGTCACTCAGTGTTCCATACTGTGGAATTAACAGAAAGAAAATTTAACCTTCTTTGCATGTAACCCCTTCACTGCACAAATAATCCAACTCTGAGTACTTGGTGTGCAGGACAGCCTGCCTAGAATGTTCCTTTTCAAAGCTGTCAAATCTAGTAATTTGTTTGTAAAACCATTAAATTCAAAGACAAACCAGCATACCTGGGAACGTTGTTATTGGAATCCTCACTTTCATTTGCCAGGCCACCAAATAAATAGCACTTGTTACCATACAAGGAGAAGCTGTGGCCAAGCCGAGGACAGGGTGGTGATCCATTCGAAGGAGCTTGAGGTTTGACTTTTTTCCAGAGCCATCGACTTGCCTTGAAGACAAGAAAAATTTATTCGGAAATAATTTAATTTATAGTCAGTCATAACAAACAGAATTCATGTGACATTAACATTTGTATATTTTCTGAATTATTTTTAAGGGAATGCTGGGTTTTTCTTGGGATATTAATTAAAAGGGACATGTAAGAGCTAACCTTAATAAAATATTAAATATATTCTGCTTTATTTAGACCAGATGCAAGTCTTATTTCAAAAGTTATGAGAAAAATAAGATGGATTCTTAAGATGGATAAAATCTTTCTGAAGAGAGCAAACATCATCAAACTTTCCTCTGCAGTTGGCAAAATAAAATGTGTTTCTTCATAAATAAAGTTGTCCTGAAAATCAAAACATATTAATACATTACCTACCTGCAATTCATATAAATCATTGCTATATCTTCCATATTCAACCATTCCTCCAAAAACTAGTATTCTGGTACCATCACAAACAAATCCATGTGCTGCACAGCCTGGAGGAATATCTCCCCTTACAGCAGGAAGGAACCATTGATTTGTAACTACAGTAGGAAGTAAAAAAACAAAAAAAACAGAAAAACAGATCAGAAAAATATTTCAAACACTGAAACGTGTATTTTTAAACACCTCTGCTTTCTAAAGAATTACCTTTAATCTGCAGATAACTGTGAATGGGCTATTTGCTTCACACTAAGTTTTAAATTATTTTTTTTTTAATAAAAAGAAAAGCAAACACCTTTATCAAACCAATGTTACTCAGTACATGAATGAGCCCATGAGGTCCCTGTAAGTAAGTCAGTCATGAAGGGTCATCCAGCAATTTAACAGACTTGCCAAAAATAGAGGCTAATGAGGAACACAAGTGCAGCTCCACACAAAAGAGATAACCACACTAACTCAGAGGGAGCTAGCCCTAGAAACAGAATTATTAGAGCTACAGCAGCATGGCACTGTGCCTGGACTTAATAGCCCTATTCAAAAACTAATTACACTGTTCTGGGACCCATTTTAATATCCACAGAGAGGAGAGGCACAGAGTCAAGAAAAAGCAACTGAGACTGTCTGATCCAGCAGCAGCATATTGGTGCCTAAACTGTTCTGGAATTTAAGAAGTACAGGGGACAATGTCTTCTTTTTCCTACACTTTTTCATGAGCACGGAGAGGAGAAGTAGGAAATTAGAAGCTTCCAGTGAGCTTTGCTGCAGGGGATTAAGATGTTCTCACTGTGTGCCAGCTCCTAGAAAATCATCACATGCATAGCAAGGGCCATGGATGACATCCCACACTCAGGCAGCTCAGGTCATAACCCTGCATCTTAAACCCCAGAATAAAAAAAGGGCATTTTGGGCCAAGCACTCATCCAGAAACTGGAACAACTGAGTCATGATCCTTTTTGTCAATGCTACAAAAGGGGAAACACCTTAAGCAGAAAGTCTGGGAAGAAAAAAACCAAGTCATGGTAAGACTCACTCAAAAGGCACCTGTCAGAACCTCTGTTCTGATGGCATAGCTATGTTAGAAGTTTTCTTTGGATTACCTGTCAGAACAAAAAGGTTAAGATACTTTTTTCCTTCTCCCCTCAGAAATGTGATTGAAGCACAGTAGATCTTTAAGCTTTCAGAGAAAAATCTGCCTGGAAAAACCAGCACTGGCTGAGTGAGAAGTACAGATCAGTCACTGAACTCTCCCGTCTCGGCCCAAGCCCTGAAATCACACGCAAGTTTTCCAGCCTCATCCAGCATTCCGTGCAGCAACTATTTAGGCGTCGAATCTTTCACAAATAAAATCGGTCTTGGGCAGCTTCCTGTTTGGAAAGGCTCCCGATGCCAACACGTTCGCTTTTCCAACCCAGACTGCCATTCCAGCGCGTTCGGCTCCCGTGAGGAGCCGCCACCAGAGGGGAGGAGGGGGATCCGGACACTCGCAGGGACTAATCCCGCCTGCCTGCCGCCATTCAGCCGCGACCTGCCCGGGGAGAGAGGCTCCGCACCGCTGCGCGACCGCCGGGGAAAGCACCGGGCGATTCTCCCGGCCGCCTTTCCCCGGGCAGGGCC
>VYXF01011140.1:258838-283598 GCA_013397295.1 Polioptila caerulea
CCTGCGGCGCCCCCGGGCCCGGCCGTGCTCGGAGGGGCTCCGTGCCTGCAGCGCCCGCCGCCCGAGGGGGGCTCGGGCACCGCGGAGGTGGCGTGCGCTCCTCTGCCTGGGGCACCCGCTCTGCCGCCGAGCCCTCAGAAACGTGTAGCAAATCCTTTTTTTTTTTTTTTCCAAACTTGTGGTAGGCGAGGCAATGCCTGCGAGGTGTGCGGCAGGAAAGAAATGAGCTGGTGTTCAAACACTGAGGGCTGAGATTAGCAGCCGAGGTTTCGGTTCCACAGCTGCCGGCGGCTGATCTGAGTGAATTCGGAGGTCTCATTCTGCAGGAGAGGAGCTGCTCTTTCCTGTGTGAGGGCGGTGTTGTGAGAATATAAACGTGCGAGGCCGAGGGGAATCCAAGGAAGGCGTATCTGGTGCTAAAAGTCTCCTCTCATTGTTGAGTTCTACACAGTAAACGATGATGCTGAGATGTGGAATTGAGGTTTGAAATTCGGAAGAATTTCTTCAGAGGAAGAGTGATTAGACGTGGGAATGGGATGGTGGAGGTGTTTAAGGAAAGACTGGAGGTGGCACTTCTGCCATGGTCTAGTTGATAAGGAGGTGTTTGGTCGCAGGCTGGACTCGATGGTTTCAGAGTGCCTTTCCAACCTGATTCTGTGATTCTGGGAAGCTGTTACTGCATTGCCAGTAATCCCGAGGATTCTGCCAGGTGGAGGGGCTGATCCCAGTTCTGCAGGCTCAAATGACTGTGTGCTGCTTAGATCTGTTCAGAGTCACACAGAAATGGAAGGGAAGGTGAAAAAAACATGGGTGGATTTTGTTGAACATGAACTTAATACAACTTAAATATCATAGCTCAGAAAAATCCTAATAGTTGTGGCCATCTGCACAAAGCATATAACTGTATGTATAACTCTTCATTTCATTTTTGTTCAAGCAGAAGATGGATTCCTGAACAAAATCAGACACAAATAATACAGTTTGGGCATGTTTGAGGCACAAAGTTGAAACTCCACGTTTTTGTCTCCTGCAAATGGAACAGCAATCTTAATTTAAAATACTTGAGATTTTTAAGACCTTTATTGACTACTACTCATAAATTTTGTGTTGCCTCATGATAAAAATATGAAAAATAGTTTAGAGTTGAAGATGTTTATCACTATTCCTTTCAGTACTCATAAAAGTCTTGTGACAAAACAGCAGTTTATCATTTAGAAAGTCCATTCCTAGAAGAGTGGGACAGAATTCAAATAAAAGAAGTGCTATAGAAATAAAACTGCAAAAGCATTCCAGGACAGCTTAGGAGGCAGGGTGTCACCATGTGCTGGTTACCTTGATCCAAGATCCTTTTGAACCTAGATCAAACCTGTGGATTAAATACTCCAAGACTAGGAAATGAGATGATTCAAGTCAAAATACATGTCCAGAGCTGACTTTTGCAAGTTTCCCTTAGCTTTTCACTCTCGAGAACTCTGCCAGCAGACTGGAAAAACTTTGGCCTTCTGCTAGACTTTGGCATGTTGTAGTCTGGCTCTTACACACTAGTTACCTGTTCACATTTACCATAAATAATGACTGAAAACATAACTTGCAGCTAGATTTTGGAAGCAACTTCTGGAAGGGTTTGTTTCCTTCTCTTTCCCCCACCCCTTTAAGACTTTTTGTCTTATGGGATTTGTTTGCAATCTGCTAGCTGAAGCTCTGAGGCAAGTTTGCCAGATCTGGGGCTGCATCATCACTCTGCACATCTGGAAGTGGTTTATGTGCTCTCATTCCTCCAGTGCAGCGTCTGGACTCCGTGCTATTCCTCAGCAGCAGAGAAAGGAAAGAAAACCAGCTCAACTCCAAAGTAAACTTTGAAGAGTTGGGAAAAGGAATTGAATCGTAAAACTGTTAGTGTGCCCTGTAAGGCCCTTGTGTGGGTGACTTCAGAGGAGGATGGTGGTCAAGGACGCTTTGGCAAGAGTGCTTGCAGCTGTGGGCTCTCTAGGATCCGAGTAAATAGCTCCACAGCACTTCAGGAGAGAGGAGTCCCGAATAAAGAGGTAAAAAGACTAATTAAGCAGGAAATATCTGAGCAGAAATGTCACTGTTTTTGAGCTTTCCCTTCTGCAGCCCCTCGTTTTGTTACAGGATTTGGCAGCTGAGTTAGGGACTGCCAGGTTCCAGGAAATAATGTCTACAGTCAGAAAAAACTGAGCAAATGTTTGCAGGGGAACAAATATACCCCTCCTTAAAAATCAGTAGGTAATCAATTGGTGTTTCAGAGGCTTAGGAATGTTGTAGTTGTAGAACTCAGACTTGTATGAGAGTCTGTCTTTGGATTTTAAAGTTAAAAACACGGTTCGGTTTGTGTGGATTTAATAATTTCTGGAGATAACATCAAGCTGTGGCTGTGCAGCTTTCATCTTGCCGTGATCACCAGGACTGTTTGTGGCTATTGTTACAAATGCTAATTCAAAGATAGCTGGCAGCTCTGTGGAAATCAGGGGAAGATTATGATCAGCTAAAGTGGGGTTAGAAAATTAGTCCAAGAACGTAGCAGGTTCTGTTGTCTCTCTGCTTACCTAAATGAGTAAAGTTTTAAATGTAAAAAAAGCAATACTTCTGTGTAATGCATGAGAGAAAGGCTTTCTCAGCTGTGTTTTTTTCCAACAGATAAGCTTGATTTCCTCTGTGTAAATTAATGCCACATGAAGAGAATGGTCTGCTGGAATGTAGATAAGGAGTGCAGATGTGGAAGAACTTCCAGAATATTCCTTTCTCACTGCAATTTTGTCATTAGCTGGGACTTAAATACATGTAGATATAAATGGTTTGTAAACAAAGCCACATCTTAGATTTTATATATATGTATATATTTGTTGTCATTTAACTTGTTGGTCAAAGCAGAAACTAATTTAGGATGCTGCTTGAACTCGAGCACTAACCAATGAGAGGTGGTCAGTTTTGTGACTCAGATTTCAAGAATTCTTGCTGTTCTGTCTGATTTGTCAAGGATCTGGAACAGGCTTCATTTTTAGTGTTCACAGAACCCACCTTATATCTTTATCTGTGCTGTAATGTGTCCATATCTGTATGTGTGGAAACAGAAAAAAAATGTTTTTTGTTCTATCCCTACACAGTATAAAGGTTAGATCACACAGCTGGACTTTTCTCTCCCCACCAAATTCTGGTGCTGGTTTTTTGCTGCTGGTTGTTGCAACAGATAAATGTGGTTTGTGTTTTCTTTCATAAACAGTAGTTTTGGGTCCAGAATTCAAACAAATGTTGTATTTCTCATAATCCTGTACTTTAGGGATTTTGTTCTCTCTTCTCAGACGTGGCTGCTCTCAGGCCTAGAGAAGCCCAGTTTTAGGGAAGGCAACCATTTTTTCTGCAACATCACAAAAAATGTGCATAAATACAAACCACCCTATGTGCACTGGAAGAATATAGCTGTAAGAAAATATTTTCACTGTTGCTGTGAAATTCTTTGAGGGTCTAGAAGACACTGCCCTGGTATAACATTCCCATATGTTTGGGAATGCATACTGCAGCAAGACATTTGTATTTGTGATAGTTACTATGTTTGAGGTGAAATCAGAGATAATTATATATATAAATTGCATTAGTGGTTTTTATTTTAACACTTCTTTGCACAGTATCTTAAAATGTTATAAAAGTTGCCTACTGATGTAGATTATCTGATGGGATTTATTAAAATTTTTTTATAATCTATTAGTTGCATAAATTATTAATAAAAATATTTATAATCCATAATATTCATTATTTGTAAACAACAACAAAAAAAGGTATTTACAGAGATTAATTGCAGTTTTACTTTTACCAGTTTACAATTTAAATTTGATTATCCAAAACCTAAATCTTTATATAACTAACTAGGATTCACTTCTGGTATTAATGATATTTCTCTCCTTTTTTTTTTTTTCCTTTTAATTATTTTTTTTCTTTTAGTTTACCACAGATCACAGTTCTCATCCAACAGGACACATGGCTCTTTTAAAGAAAAGTAAGAGATATTAAAAACCTTTGAAAGATGTATTTTAAAAGAGGACAGAAATGTCAAATCCAATTTCTCAGGCAGCTGTTGTCACAGTTGCACACAAATTTATAATTCTAGTATTGCTAAATTATGCTTAACTTTAGGTATGCAAATAAGCCTTTTCCTGTTAACTGTGTCAGGTAAGTACCACCATAATTCCCATTAATTTAAAATTACTGCTTTACTGCCTCAGACTGGAGGTTATGAAATTTCCCACCCATACTGTGGGTAGCTGCTGTTCTCATGTGAATTGTGCCCAAAGCATTGAACATCCATTTTGCAGAGCTCTGCACAATAATGTTATTCATACTCAAAATTGAAGAGAATTTTGGGGTTCTTATCCCCTGTAAGGGTCAGTGACTGAAAATGGACTTCTGCCTTTACTTATGCACCCAAAATTTCTCAGAATGGGCTTTTTCCTCAGCTGGTTTAAATTAGTGCAGGTTTGGTTTAGAAATTTCAGTCTAGTCTCATGTCCAGATGTGGCCACTTGGCCATTTTGATCAAAATAGATCAAAACTCTGTTCCCTTTGCTCTTTTAA
Organism: Polioptila caerulea; assembly: GCA_013397295.1. Taxonomy (NCBI): domain Eukaryota; kingdom Metazoa; phylum Chordata; class Aves; order Passeriformes; family Certhiidae; genus Polioptila; species Polioptila caerulea. The sequence goes on from VYXF01011140.1 coordinate 263,426, forward strand.
GCACCCTAAAAGCATTTCATGGTGGTGCAAAAGCAACAAAGTAGTCTGAAACAAGGAACACCCATCATCAAAGTAAGTGTTGCTGAGGGCAATTTATTCCTTCCCTTGTTGTGCTTGGTGAACTGTCCCAACACCTGCACATGCTTGGTTTGTGTTGAAGACTTAAACTTGTACAAGACAGTCTTGTAGGAGCTACAAATCAGAATATACAGTCAGGTCTTTGCCTTGCTTTGATTTTACTGATTTAAATTACCCTGCCAAAATAACTTTCAAATATTGTGAAACATTCCTTGCTTCAGCAGCATGGTGGATTTGTTTTTCTAGAATTTTTAGGGTTTTGCTCAAATACACCTTCAGGATCTGAACGTTGAAATAGATAAAAGAATTCTCCTGTATCTGAAGTTTTATCAGGGAAGCATAATAGAATGGAAGGTACAGTGTAAACAGACAACAGACTAACCAGGAAAAAAAATGTTCCAAGCTCCTGGTAAAATTCAGAAACATGTAAATTTTCTAGTATGGATAGCCCATATATATTGGGAGTCTTATGATTTATTGAGCAAATTAACCATGAAAATCAGATAATTGGGGATTACTTTAATAGGGCAGAGTTACTGTTGTGTTTCTAACGTAGAATTTTTAGCTTGATCAAATAACACAACAGATAAAGGTTATCAAATTCTTCTATCATCTGTACTGGTTGCAAATTGGATTTTTTTTCTTAATCAGAGGCTTGGAAATTAGCTGTTGTCCTGATTGTTAACACATTGTCCCTCTTGTTTCAGTTAACCAAATACTACTGCTGCTTCTTGTGTTAACCGTGTGTGCTATTCTGTACAATAAAGTTCACCAAGTGCCACTGGCATTAAGAAATGAGACAGGTAAGTGGCTCACACTTCAGCTTCATTCATGTTCCTGTTTTCTATTCCTCATGTCTTAATTGGAACAGCACTTTTCACCTTCCTGAATCCTCTTTGTCCTGGAGTAGATGAGCTACTCACACTGTTGCATGTGGTCTGGGATGAAAAACATTTTGCTTCTGAATTACTTGAATAAAATTATGGGAGCTTGATAGTGATGACTAAGAGTTGTAATTCTGATGAAGTTTTTATCCAGATGTCACTGATGTAGATGGATGCTAGAGTGTATCCTTACTTGAGCTGAACAGATTGGAGTTGTCAAGTGGTAATAAACTTTGATCACAACCTGTCTCCTTGGGAATGTCCTTGGCCTGATTATTCATCTCAGATAAACCATCAAATCTTCATAGTTATAGCAGAAATTTTAGCTGGAATTTTTATAGTGACAGGAACCTCCTAGGGTTAGTAAGGTTAGACTAGTATTAAATGTTTATATAAATAGCTTACTCAGTGTTCCCAATGTAAATATATTCTATTTTGTTATAAATAATTTATTTTCAGTATATTTTTGTTTGGGTCATTATGACTGTAATTGTTTTGTTTTAACCACTATAATAATAATTGTATAAGTTCTGTGAGTTAATCAGTGCCAATCAAAGAAAAATCTTTAGCAGGAGTGTGACCTGATTCAGTGTAGTTTAGGTTTTTTCCCTTGTATCATTAACACCTTCCTGCTGGTACCAATTTTTGCACTCTGCCTTTCAAGCTGGCTTGCCATAGAAGTGGAACTCATGCAATTGCATTGTCTCTTCCTTTGATAATTTTGGAACCTATTGTTCAGTTTGTACTAAATATAACTGAGAAGTAGAAGCCTCAAAGGTATTCAAACCTCCCCAGATTTCAAGTGAATAAGCAGCTACATGAAGGACAGGCTGAATTGTGCCCTGCTGAGTAGAAGATGCTGAGAACTCTCTTATTTATTCTGTTTGGAGGCATCCAACAGTCCAGTCAACCTGCAAGTGATTCTGGATTAGCAACAGCTCAAGCTGTGTGTCTTGCCAGATGGGGATGTGTGTAGGAAAAATACAGTGCTGATAAAATGATTCCACTGCTTATGGCAGTACTTAGTCCTTTTTGTGACCCAGATCTGACCCAAAACGGGTTTGTTTCTTGTAGTGGATCTGGAGAGCCCTGAGGAAATGGAAGAAGAAATCCCAGTGGTGATCTGTGCTGCTGCAGGCAGGATGGGTGCAGCTGTAGCAGCAATCAGCAGCATCTACAGCAACACAGAGGCCAAGGTTTTGTTCTACATCGTTGGGCTGAAGACAACCATCCCACACGTTCGGTACACACCAGCCTGGCTTTGTTTTGGCCTGCAGTTAGAGCCCCAAATGTTGTTGTTCCCCCTAGCACAGGCATAACCACTTCTGGATTTCAAAGGGCTTTGAGGGGAGTGTTGGGGTATTGGTAACAGCCTCCAGGATTCTGTGTGTGATGGAGAAAGCAGCACTTTGTCCTCCACAAGGCATGGCCTCGTGCAAAGGGGTGTGAAACAGCCAGGCCATGCCATACCTGTTCTTCTCAGCTTTCTCTAGACAGAGAGAGTCTGTAGTAAGCTAAGGATACACTGCCTGATTCTCACAATCCCACTTTATGGCACTGCACTTACCCCTCCTCTGGTGCTGTGTCTTCAGCTTCAGAGTAGAAAAACTTGCAGTTTAAAGCTAATTTCAGTTAAGATGATGTATTAAAGTTATAAAAAGAGGCCCAAAAAGTAATGTGGTGATTTTCCTTGGTTTCTCATTTCATTTCCTTTCACAAAATGAGAGTTCTTCATTTCATGACAGGAAATGATATCTCAGGATTTCAATGAATATTCATCTCATTAAATTTCAGTTCATTTTCACAGCACTTTATTTCATTCCATTCAATTTTGTTGTTTTGATTTCAGAATTTTCTTTTTCTCAATTTCACTGCATTACATTTTCCTTTCCTTTCTATCCTTTTTGCTTTAATCCTTCATTTCTTATTTTATTTCTCTTCATGAAATGAAAATTCCTCATTTCATGAAAGGAAATGAAATCTCAAGATTTCAATGAATATACTTTCTTGAAGTTACATCTCATTTCAATGCACTTCATTTCATTCTATTTCCTTTCACTTGTCTCACTTCATTACATATTGTTTTCTTTTAAAAATTAAATTATATTTCATGTCTCTTCATTTCAATAAATTCCTTGATTTGTTATTTAATTTCCTTTCATGAAAGGAGGATTCTTCATTTCATGAAAGGAAATTATATCCTGATATTTCAATGAATGTAATTTAATGAAGTTTCTGTTCATTATGTTTCAGTGCTCAAATTTGCAAACATTGTCTTGAAGAGGACCAAGATGTGAATGCAAACTAAAACATTTCTTAGCAGTTCTCACCTCTGGCTACTTCACTTCTGTAGCCTTTGTACTTGCATTTTGCCAGGAGAGAAAATAAACAGTGGTGATAATAAATCTGACAAAAAATATGAAAATAAAATTAGTTTAGTCTAAAGAGAACATAGGAGGAATAGGAATTAGGAGATGATGCAGAAGTCATCTGGAAAAACATAAGGCTGTGAAAGGGAGAAAACTAACCTCAGCTTTAAAAGCACTGTAGATAGGATAAGAAATAATCACCTTTAATTATAGCAAGAAAACTTAGAATAGGATTTATTGGAAGTAATGTTGAAAGATGAGTTGTTTGGGCTACATATGGAGTCTCTGGTTTTGGGAGTGGTGTGGGGTGTTTGTTTTGTCAGGGTTTTGTGGGGGATTTCTTGTATTTTATTTTAAGAACAGGTTTAACAGAGCTCTGTGTGCAGTAGCTGTAGACAAAAGTGTCTGGGGATAGAAAAGACCAAGTGAGCTTTCAAGGTCTCTCATTATTCCCTTAAGTGTCTGTAAATATCATACTGGAAGTACTTGCCACTCACTTGATATTTCTTTTATAATTTCATTTCTTTCAATCACAGAAAATGGATTGAAAATTCTAAACTGAAAGAAATAAAATACAAGGTTGTGGAATTCAATCCTATGGTACTAAAAGGAAAAATCAGACAAGATGCATCACGTCCTGAGCTACTGCAGCCTGTGAGTCAATGAATGCCACATAACAAATTATTGAGGTTTTTTTGTACTTGTTATGGGCTTTAAAATGTCCTGGGTCTGTTCCATTTCATGGGGAGGGTGTGTGAATATGTCTCTTCCCATGCAAGAGCCAAGGACCATGAGATGAAATTAGTCAGAGTGACAGCATAAATGAGAGATGTTTTACTTTTCCTGCAATGAGTACTACATCTCTAGAATTCCTCACTGAAATGTCTTGTGGATGTAAAAATATAATATATTTAGATCACATCTAGATCAGAAATCCCCTTGAGCTGAAAATAGCTAAAAGCTGGGAGAATACATGGAGCAACTGTTCTGGTTTGGAGCACTCTGAAGGCAGGGGCTGGGTAAAACAGTCTGAATTCTTGTGGTTGTTCTTGCCTTCTCAGTCTCCTTTCCCTCTGCTCTGTTCTTCACTGCTGTTGTAGAAGTTATCCCAGTCAAATAATTCCTTTAGAGTGGACTGATGATACTATTGCATTTTGAAGTGTTTGGTGTGATGTATGCTATAAAAATGCACTAGGAAGAGCTTTGGCAGCAGCTCCTTCCTCTCTGCTCTGCACTGGTGAGGCTGCATCTGAAGTGCCCTGTCCAGTTCTGAGCCCACCAGTACAGGAAAGATTTGGACTTACTGGGGCAAGGCCAACATGGGCTGCAAAGATGATTGAGGGGCTGAAACATCTTTTATATGAGAGGCTGAAAGAGTTGAGGCTGTTTCAGTCTGGGGGAGACAAGATTCAGGAGGACCTTATCAATGTATATAAATACTTGAGGGCAGGCACAAGAGACAATGGGCACAAATAACATGAAATTCCTTCTGGGCTAAAGAAAAGGCTTTGTAAACCATCAGTTTAAAAGTCTTGGGTTGCCCAGAGACTGTTGGGTGTCCATCTGTGGATGTATTCAGAACCCAGCAGGGCATGGTCCCTGTCAGCCTGCTCGAGGGGACCCTGCTGCAGGAGAGGGGTTGAACAAGATGATCTCAAAAGGCCCCTTCCAGCCTAAAAGATTCTGTGAGGAAGCCAGGGTTTTGGGCTGCATGGTTAGGGCATAGTGTATAAATAACAACAGCAATAATAGTAATAATACTGGATTTGAGATAGCAGTAAAGCTGTGGGGGAGGAAGCAAATGGTCACTGATTAGTGCTCAATAAAGGGAGACATTCCAATTGACTTAATAGAGACAGAAGCCTTAAACAGCTTTACCATTTAGCCCTGACCTTTTCTTTCTCTTTAACAGCTGAACTTTGTTCGATTTTATCTTCCTTTGCTTATCCAGAAACATGAGAAAGTAATATATTTGGATGATGATGTCATTGTTCAAGGTAAGCTGTTGCCTAAAAAGCAGTTTCTAACAGAATTAAAATCAAAGTTGTTGTAGCTTTTACAGCCATTTAGAAAGGTGAAATAGTAGAAACTGAGGCAGCTGCTAGGAGTGTTGAACTTAGGGAAACTACAAATAATCTATTTGTTTAAATGAAAGTTTGAGGAAGAACTTACCTGCATATATTTTGCAAAATTGTGATCAAAATTGTATATGGGTTTCATTTTAATTGATTCTGGTGGATTGCTGAAAGCTACCATGGATTTCACTCAGCTGCTGCAATGTTTATTATGTGAGTGACATGCATTTCCTGCAAGTGTTTGAGTTCCCACCAATGCTACCAATTCCTTATCCCAAACTGCTGTTCTTGAGAGCAAGAGGAATTTACTCAAATAAGAGGATGGAAGCTCTAAACACTCAAAATATGATTTTGAGCATCTTCAGCTCAGAATATAAAGCAATTGGCAGAATTACAAAGATTTCAGAGTTCCTAGTCAAATGGGAGCAGTTAGAAGACATTCAAATCCTGAAAAAATATTTTATTTTTTTAAAGATTAATTTCTTGTGAGTTTTTTCTGTTCTATTTCCCAGTTGTTGGTTTGTTTGGGGTTTTTTTTTTTTCTCAGTAGAGCTGTTGTCTTCATATTTGTTTTGTCATATTTTCTTGTTATTTTAAATTACTTTTTAACCAGAGTGTTGTGCTTTAACCCTGGTGAGCAACTAAGCAAAATTTCCTTTGGAAAGGACTGAATATAACTACAATAAACTTTTTGGCCTAGATTAGTCTTTGTTGTAAGAACATTAAGACCAGTGAATTTACACATGACAAAACCATAATTCTCCACTGCTTTTCTGCACCTTCTTATATTTTTGTCTCTCTAGAGGCAGATTTCAGACCACCTGCACTTTACTGCTTTATAAAAGACAACACATCTACTCTGCCTGTCTCATTTTAATTTGCCATAGACTTTCTGTCACAGTTCTCCAGCATGAGTGTTTCCAGTGACCATCTCTGCTTTTTGGTTTTGCTGTTCTGTCACCAATGGGCAGCAGCAATATTTAACTCTTTGAATGGTTCCAGGTCTTCATTTAAGACTCCAGTTTCATCAGCAGCTCAAGCTGAGCCCACCACTTCCCCCATCAGCCCTCCTTGCCCCTGTGCTCACCTGGGCTCTCTCTTTCCCTGGGGCTGTCAGCTGGGGGTGATTGTGGAGCTGCAGGATAAAGGTGCAGTTTCACATTGCCCCTCACGGTGAGCTGCTGCTGCCTGTCCCTCTCCTGTCCCCAGGCAGCTCCTCTTTCCTGTGTAACCTGCAGTTGTGCAGCTTCAGAAGCAGCTGATTCAGCTGTTTGGCCTGGCAGAAGATCAGCAGTATAAAAAGCAGAAGAGATGAAAGCAAAAGTAAAACTGGGAGTGATAAGAGGTTGGGATGCAGGCTCACTGGATTGCTGTGGCAGTGCTTCCCACCTGCCCTGAAACTGTCCTGGCACATCTTGGGGAGCTGACAGTCAGGGACAAGTGAGGTGCCAGGCATTGCAATATTTCCCTCCACCAAGAAGGAGCTGGATGGGACTGAAGCCAGCAGGGATGGTCGAGTGACAGGCACATTTCAATCAGCCATTGCTGGGAATCCAGGTATCTTCCTAGGAGTTCTATATGCCAGAACACCAGGGAAAACCTCACCTGTGCACGACATTGTAGTGGCACTTTTGTGGGACTTGAAGAGGCTCAGAAAAATTGCCTGTGCCCTCCCTCTCCAAAGACAAGCTCTGTGAATGCCCAAGTTTGTAATTAGGCTTTTTAACAGTCCTATTGGCTTCTGCTGTGGCTGATTTTGGACAACCAGAGTATCAATATATTGAATACCATTGATAATATCTCAAGACATACCTGAGGCATCCAGGTGCAAATTTGAAAATGGCCCCATATTACAAAAGTCAGTAGGGGCTATACTTACAACTAGTGTGTTTATAAGTAAGATATGAGAGCTGATGTTATCCTATCAGCTCTGTAGCAGTGCAGTAGGTGTTGTCTGATGCTTGTGACCTTTCTGTAATCAGGTGACATCCAAGAACTCTACGATACTAAGTTAGCTCCTGGACATGCAGCAGCTTTTTCAGATGATTGTGATCTGCCTTCTACACATGAAATGGTTAGAAGTGTAGGGATGCAGGTAAGAGGCCATTCTGGAATTCTAATAATGAACGTGTCTGTCCCTCATGTAAGATGATTCTATGTGTTTTCCCCAAAGTGTAAGTTTACAGATAGCTTTGTAATAGTTGTACAGGTAATTGAGGACTTTTTGTAGTGGCACAATTGTGATGCTGCATGATTTAGTGTGGGCTACCAAAAGACAAACAGAGTGAGGGAAAAGCCTTTTCAAACTTCCATGGTACAATACTGTGGAAAAAGTGATTTCGTATCTGGAAGTATCTTGCCTTACAGCCTTGTCATATGGAACTCAGGAGAGGTGAGCACCGCCCAGAAACTCATCTTTGGGAGAGCATATTTAATCTCCTTCTCAGTGAGGGTGGGGTGTATTTACATGTATCTTTATAGAGATTCACAGGGGATGAACATACTTCTTTTATTTCTTAGAACACATACATGGGATTCCTGGACTACAGAAAGCAAGCCATAAGAGATCTTGGCATCAGCCCCAGCACCTGCTCCTTTAATCCTGGAGTAATTGTTGCTAACATGACTGAATGGAAACATCAGCGGATTACAAAGCAGTTGGAAAAGTGGATGCAAAGAAATGTAGAGTATGTGTAGAAATCTAGCTTTGCCCTTTACTTTTCATTCTTGGTTTACAGCTTTACTTTCCATTTAAAAGCTCTTGCAGGTTTTTTTGTTTTTTTTTTTAATTCCAAGCAGTCTTTTGAGATCTTGTCAAGTGAAGTTCCAGCATTTCCATCTGTTTAAATCTGACCAATCCTGTACCAGGAAATGGCCACTTGGAATTTTAGTCTTGTGCTCAATCACAAACCACACTTAATCCTGAGGGACATTGAGAACATGTGGTTCTCATTTTGGGTGACCAACTTAGCCTGGGATGAAGCCACTGAATGATCTTCCCTTTCTGGGGCTGGCTTAAAGAAGGAGGAATGTTTCCTTCTTTGCCTGGGGACTCTCCTGTTGTGGCATCAGCCAAGCTGTAAGTGGACACCATCTTTTTACAAATACCAAAAGAAAACCCTTCTTTTTCTCTAGTAGATGAAATTTTACATCATATCTTTTTGTTACTGACCACGAATAAATTGTTACACAGTGAAACAATCATAATTTAAAAAATGAGTTCCTGTTAACCTGTATTCAAAAACTTGTGTTTATTTTCTTTCTCTGATTAAATTTGCTAAGATAAAATTGACAGAATGGTTTGTGCTGTAGTGCTGTGTCCATTGCTTGTGCTCCTAGTGCCTCCTCTTACCATTGTTAGGCTTGATCCAGCCCTGGATTTATCACAAAATTCATTGGAAACTCATACTCTTTAGGTACTAATTTATACAAACTAGGCTTTGACAAAATCTAGCTGGAGGTTATTTAAAGGTCTAAAAGCTAGGGGAAAAAAAGAGGGAATTAAAAACATGGAAAAATGTACATCTTCTTAAGAAACCAGGATAAATTATGTTTGATTGCTTTATGTTAACAGTTTTTTTCCTGCAGTTAACTTTGTCAGCCTTGAGAACTAGAGTCTGTGTGTAGAAAAGATTGGTTTCATGTTGGGACTGACTCCCATTTTACTTGGTAGCAACAAGTCACTCTATGGGAATTTGAGTTGCAAATACAATCAATTTACAGCACAAGGAGTATGCTGAAAACTGATCTGTTCAGAATTATTTTGAATTTTGCCAGATACTTATTTTTAATCTTCTATCTTTTGTACTAAAGATACCTCAAGGTTTTGAACATATTCTTCTATTTTTCCTTTTGCAGGGAAAACCTCTATAGCAGCACCCTTGGGGGAGGAGTGGCAACCTCTCCAATGCTGATTGTATTTCATGGAAAATATTCCTCTATTAATCCTATGTGGCACATAAGGCACCTTGGTAAGTTTAATTTCTCACTGTAAGTTGGAACTAAAGTGAGTTTGTGAGATTCCAGTGCAAGACCTTATGTGACTTTACCTCATGTGCCACTTACATGGAAAGAATATTCAAAATATCTGAATATAGTGAGAGACTAAAAAAAAAATCAGTCGTTTTCTAGATGCAGTGGAAGAAAAGGGGAGGCCTGGAAGTGTTTGTTGTCAGCATTCTGGAGGATGTAGTTACCTTTCACCTGGGAGTGGTGAATTATCCCAGGAAAACCATAACAGCTTAGCTGGTATTGTAAAATGAATGATTTTACTTTATTTTTAATCCCAGCTATGCCAAGATCTTAGAAGTGTTGAAAGAGGAAACTCTGAGAGAGGAAACTTGCTGAGTTTTGCTGATGCAACATAAGAGACATCAAGCTGAAAAAAGCTACTCTATCATACAACTAGTTGTAAATTAACATGAAAGCATACTAATCAGACTTCTGAAAAAAAAGTCACCTCAATTTAACTCACTCTACTGTGTCTTCCACTATAAAAAACTGCATTTTTCAAATTTTTTAAAAAATCTACCCATGCAGGTTGGAGTCCTGATGCCCGTTACTCAGAGCAATTTCTTCAAGAAGCTAAATTACTTCACTGGAGTGGGAGATACAAACCTTGGGACTACCCCAGTGTCCACACTGACCTCTGGGAAAACTGGTTTATTCCTGACCCTTCAGGGAAGTTCAAATTAACTCGTCCTGATAGCTGATACTGAAATACTGCAAAAATGTAGTGTATGGGATGCATTTAATAGTTTGAGATGCAACATGTTGTATGATTAATTGATTTTAGAAAACGAAATATTTCTTAAAAATATGAATAACTGACAGTCAGTTTAGTGTGCTTATGACAGGAGAGGGAGGCTGGAGTGACCAGTACACAGTCCAGATTATCTTGAATTCCATGTGAGGTGAGGACACAAGTTTAATGACAATACTTCATTGTCAAGTTAACACTTACAGAGGTGAAATTCAGTGCCAGACAGTGTGCTTTAATTTAAGGTCTTTCTAAGTAAGATTCCCATGTCTCCTTGTAGAAAAATCTCCACAGGAGATAGCTGTAGTGTTATGTACAAGAAATGTTTAGTTATCTAGCCCACATGAAACAGCCTGAATTGAAAACCTGGGCACAAGTTCCTGAGTTCTCTCATGTGGTGACTCTGTTTTGTGGCATTTCTGTGTAAGACACACCCTGTTAGTGCACTTAATGAGATGCAAAAGCACAGTCCAAGACACTGCAGTACAATTCCTGATTTTATTGTGAAACATTGATGAATTTAAGACAGATTAAGAATTTCTGTATCACTGTAACAAAAAGAGCACCAGTTTTGAGGGAGGACATAGAATTGCAGTATTTAGTGGAATGGTCATTGTACACTCAACTGTATTTTATACCCAGATAACCAAGTGGGTGATTCCATTAAGGAGGAGACCTTTCCCTTCCAATCAAACAGGATAGCCTTTCAGGAGTTACATCCTACTGTGCTACATACTCAGCAGTGCTTAATTTCATGCTTCTAATTTTGTTGAAAATAAAACTGAATTGTAACAAATCCCTGATGCAAGATACTTTGAGCACCTGCAGGAAAACATCCATGTAAACAGCAATACATGATACAGTACACTTTAAATAACAGACAAGACAAATCCTATACCTTTCTGACAATATGTGGAACAGCTTTATGCTGCAGCTAATAAACACAATCAGAATCATAATGCACACTCACTTGATTTAGGATTCTCAGAATTAAGCCACATAATCTGGGAAGAAACTGTAAACATCATGCCTGCCTCACAACAGGCTGACAGTGTGTGATCTGTGTAAGAAGTGTTTCAGCAGGGTAAGAACCTACTCTTACCAGTTAGTTAAAATAAACAACTGTCACTGGTTGTGAAGAGAGGATAAATCACACTGGTACAGGAATTTCTGACCAGCATGGAGTGTGGAGATACTGTTTGTGTCTGTTTTCAAGTATGTGAAGCACCAACTGTCATAAGATCATCAAAACTTGAGAGTTTTGATCAGCTTATTGCTTTTACTTCATCTTTTCCTCACATGATAAAAGAGAGAAAGAAGATGAGAGTTAGGCACCAGGATGGAATCTTATTTTTTTCTCAGTCACTAATATTGGCCAAAAATGTGTTTCATTTATGCAAGTTCCTCAGAAGAGAGTTATAGTTTCTACAGACAACTTCTTATTCATGGAACAGCTGTCCCTGTATTCAACTCAGTGGTTTTAAGTTAAAATAAAGGGAACACCCTCTAAGGTCCTACAGATTGAAGAGAACTTAATGTTAAAAGCTGCTTAATTGCAAATCTGTTTTACCCTGTGCTAATTGCACATGATGTAAATAACATCATAGCTGTACATGATTTTTAAAGAGAATGCAGTCTTTGAATTCTCTGTCACATTGAAAGGGGTTATCTACTAAAGGTAGATATCAGGTGAAGGGACTAACTTCATGGAAATGATGGGAGTTTAAATGCCACAGAATTCAAGAACTACCACTGCTGTTAGTTTTTGCTTTTTTTTAAAAAGGAATTCCAGTTCCTTACATTGGAATTTAAGGGGGAAAGAGATGGAGTGATAGGATAAGGTTTCCCTAAGACAGCTCAGCTAGAATCTTTAGGCTCTGTCCTGTGTGACCAAATTTTCCTCCCCAGTGTTGTGACTTGAGAAGATGTCTTCACTCCCTTCATCCTGAATATGGTCCACTCACTGAATAGACAGAGCTCTCTCATCCCACCCAGAAGACAGCACCCACAGCTGCAGAGCACAACTTTCTACACTTTTTAAGACAGTAAAAGGCAGGCTTAAAAAGCACCATTTCCTTAACTGTGCATGATTAAAAACACTGCTTCACACAAGGTAAGGGTACACTTCCCATTTTCCCCTCTGGATATAAAAGTATTATGAGATATCCAAATATTGAGGCATCAGTAAAAAGTATACTGCTGCTGTTCCTACCATGTTACCATTTATGGAATAAAATTAACACCCCAAAGAAATCTTCACAAATGAGAAAGCAATTTGTCAAAAACTGCAAGAAATGGTACACATTAAATATAAAACTCATATACAAAAAAGGGCTAACTTTTTTTTTAAAAAGTTCGGACAGTTCCTTAAAATTATCTAGTTCATTGATTTCAGCCTACCACACACTTACTTTGGACTATAATAAAATAACTAGGGGAGATAAAATACTATTCAGATGCTTCAGTTGGAGAACCGAGGTACCAATCTTGACCACTGCATTAAAACTGCAGCATGTGTGCATAGCTGAGAAGGGACAGCTCCTACACGCTGCTTCCCTCCTCTTCCTGTGTCATGCCAGCACTGAACTCTGGAATCTGCTCTGCAAAGGTCTGTGTCATCCACTGTCCATTAGGAACCTCCCCGAAGGACGAGCCTTCACAGTACTGTGGATTGCTCCCTGTTGAACAAACAAAAATCACCCCTGTTTTAAAGGCAGTTCCACCACGGGCTCTTTGTTCCCCAGCAATGGGTGCAGACTGAAAGCCCCCAGCACTTTACCAGCTCCATTTGAAGACAAGCTGCACTGGTCAGTGCCATAGGGTGCACGGTCACAGTAAGCTCCTCCATATGCTGCTTCATAGCCTGGGTCATACTTCTCCTCTTTGACAGCCATCTTTTTAGCATCCTCTGCAGAAACAGAACAGCTCAAGCATTAATCTTTAGCATAAAAATTATCAAAGAGCACTTTTAACAGAAAACATTTGAAAAACGGCCACAAATTCTATAAGATAATCACTGCTCCCCTTAGATAATTCAGGCTGTACTAAAGAGAATGGAATCTGTAATTCTATACCATACAATTTAGAGAATAACATCTCCCCCCCCCATTAAATTCTTTATTTCTTTCTGCTTGGGACACTGCTAGTATTGTACACTACATTACATTTTAATGCAGTGTTAAAAAAATAACAACAATACCTTGTGCAAGTTGCAAGTCAAATGTGTACTGCACCTCCTGGACCTCTGTGTTGGGTGCAATGCCTTTCAGTTGATCCCTTAAGTCTTTCAGCTTAATGTAATAATGAACTTTATCTTGTGCCCGAGGAAACTGAGCACATCTTGCACTGGATGATGGCATAACGTAGCAGAGCTTGAGACAAAGAGCAAGCAAAACAGCATTACTGATCCCTGAGCTATGAGGGAATACTTTGTGCATTCAGAACAACTTAACAGTTAAGCTCACTGTTTTAACCATTTGTACAAACTTCAACTAATGCCACAGGTGGTTGTGGAAGGGGCTAAAATGAGTTTTCACATTCCTTGGCCAGCCATCTGTCTTGCCCTGAAGACAGGGGCTGATTACCAGCTGCTAAGTGAGCACAATTTTCACCAGTTTTTTATGTGCTGCAGGAGAAGCAGTACCCGTGTGTGCTACAAGGGAGCAGAGCACACTCCAGAACTCCCTGAACAAGCAGAGCCCTGAATCAGGGCATAGAGGAGTATGTGACAGCACGCAAAGAGCCCCAGCCAGTGAGGGAGGCAGCACAGGTTCATCAGCCTGGCTTCTTGGCCAAGTGCATCTGCATGACAGTGGCTGTGAAACTGTTGTTAGTGTAGCTGGAGCCAGCTTCAGTGTTTCTATCTCTGCCAACAGCCCTAACTAAAGGTATCAAGTTAGTTCAGGAAAAACAATCTGTATTTGATACTTCTATTACCATGCAGTCTTCATGAACAAATATCAGCAAAGGGGATTATTTCTTTCTTACAAATACATCTACTGCAGAAGTCCTTAAGAGCTACTTAAGGAGCAAGCACTTTATCCAATGATTCTTCAGGCTCTAATGGCAGCACTTCTACCTTTAGAGAAAGGCAGCTGAAACTTGCAGCACTAGTAACTGAGAAATAAGAAAACAAACAATCTAAACTTCTGAACTTCTGACAAGGTAATGAAGCTTTAGAATAACCTACCTTGGCAAGTGGTGTCACCTTTGCTTTAACTTGTTTATAAGAACGCATTAAACAAACCAATTTCTAATGATACAAAGCTGGTCTCTTGAGATATTTTTCAGCACTAGAAAAATGGTCCATGACTAATGCACTCTTCATCAAATTGCTTGTTTTATCTCAAGCATACAATTTAACTTCAAACTGCAGATCAGCTTAGGAAGACCATGGAAGGGCTTGGGCATGGCCAGATCCAGCAATGCTGAAGGGTCAGTGCAGTGGCACAAGGAGGGACTTGCTGTTCTTTCTCCCCCACTGTGGCACTGCATGGTCATGGTCAGTGTCAAAATCCAGTAATACAAATACCCAGGGAACTGGACATGGGGATCAGATGAAAATTATCATAAAAGCAGGCATGTGTTCTATTTTAGGTAGTCCTCAGAGAATGCAGCAGTTTACTAACCATACCATTTCTCAAATGAAGTCTGCAAGTCTGAAGAAGCTGCATTAAAGACATGTCCAAAAACTGCACTACTCCCCTTTCTCTGTCTTAGTAAAAACCTTTCACACCCTTGTACTTCAGTCAAACTGGTGTTATCTGAAGTTTGTGCAAGGCCTGAGGTTTTGTTAGTTTTTAAATTATCAAAATGGAGTGCCCTAGTTTTGTTTCTCAGTCTCAATACTTACAGTTTCTGTATCTGGCACTTTGTGTGGCTGCAGCCCAAATTCCAAGTTCTTAACTTTAATTCCAAAAACTTCTTTACTAAAAATTTCATAAATACCTAAAATGAAAGTACAGGGTAAGTAGTAAGTACAGGGAAAAAAAAAAGCTATGAACCGAAAAAAAATAATTTAAAAGTAAAAGTTCTCACATTTTCCATTAAAAGCTGCTATACGAGGTTTATACTTCTGTAGCTTCTGCATCAGAATTCGCCCTCCTTCCCGAAACTCTTTGCTAAAAGACAAAGCACTCAAAATTATAATCACAACTATTAATTCATTAACAAGCCTGATATTTCCTTTTGTTGTCTTACCTGGAGAGGTCTTTGCTTCCAGGTGTTGTCCTTTCAACCATGTTTGTAAATCCAATCCCATATTTATGTGGCAAGGTGTGGTCATCCATGTGGTTCAGCTGTTCATTACTTAGACCAGACATGAACAGACACTTCCCTGGGAAGGAGGAACACAGATACACCTTTGCCTTTTTCCAAGGAAAACAGAACCAAAACATTCCACTCGACTACTGGAGTACTGCAATGCTAAAGGAAGAATCCATTTTAACAAAGTATCAGTTAATTTGGGCAGACTACTGCCCTATCCAGACAGGTTGAAAATAGCCAATATTACTTTACCTCCTCCAAGAGGGCAGAAAGGTCCTAGTGAACAGGAATTACATGATCCTGCAAACCAATCTTTTATTCTAAAAGCTCAGTACAGAGCTTTAGATTTTGTGATTCACACAAGCAGTGATCAACATGGATTTGGGGGGAAAGAATGTGGCAAATACAATGTGTCAGCTTTCTTTGACAATCTTGCCATTGCTTCTTGCACTGGGCCTCCCTGACAGAACCCCCAGTCTTGAACTCTTATTTAGCATAAAAAAATCCCTCTCTGAAGAAAAAGCCCAAACCCAACAAACCAAAACCCAGGAGAAAAACAAAAACCAAACTAGTTTAATTAAAATGCTACAAGTTCTAACAAAGTTCTGCAAATGCTAAAAGAAGAAAGGGAAACAAAAACATACAAAAATGGTTTCCAGGTCCTGGGTAATGATGTCCTTTGTAAGCTGCCATCAGGCCAGGGTTTATGCCAATCTACAAAGATACAAGTCCATTTTAACAATGACAACATGGCTTGCTAGTCAAGAATTTAATCAAGTTACAGTAAGGATGCTTATTCAATTCTCTCTAAGTTACTGTTAATAAACAAAAATATATTAATGGCACCTTCCATCATTATTTAAAACAACCTGACAATTTTGCAGCAGTGCCTCGTTTAGATGTGCAAGGTCAAAAGAGCAGCTCAGGGGCTGCAGAGCTTCCAGGAAATAAAGCACTGACTTATGGGCTCTCATGAACCTGTACCTTCTCAGAAATCAGGACTAAGTTACTGGGGCTTTAACAGAAAATGCAAAGCAGCTCTACACACAGGAAACAGCTTATGTACTTTATCTTGCAAGATCTTGCCATATAAGCAATACAGATGAGTAAGCAGAAAGAATGTAAATCATAACAAGTAAATACAAGACTTTTCTACCTAATCTTGTAACTCTGAGTTACTCACTATCACAATGTCCAGATCAAAGGTCAAAATATCAGGCAAAGTCTTGGTCAGAAGTTCAGCTTCAGATACACCATTAAAACGGTCCACTTTTCTTTTGACTTTAAAAGTATCTGTGATCTTTTCTTGTTTGCCTTTTGACTTGGTTGGTTTTTCTTTTTTAGCAGCAGGCTTTTTAGGTTGCTTTGGCTCAGTTGCTTTGGCTTTTCTTTTCCTTCCCCCTTTTTTAACTTCTGAAACACAGAACAAATATTCTTTTTGTACACTTGCAGTGTTACAGGATGGATATTCAAATAGACTCAGCTAAATGTATGGACACAGAGAGAAATCAAAGAGGTAAATTTACCTTCAAAATTCATTAATTTAAACAACACACCTGAAGTTTCCTCATCTTCTGGCTCTTAAAAGTTTAGAGATTCAGGTAGCACAGGCACTGGCCATGACATGACCACCCAGAGATTGCTCTGTCTCTCTCTATATGTTCATTAATAATGCTGAGCTGTACAACAGGGGCACTTTCCAACAATTTGTATTTGTTTAAACAAGCCACACTAAACTAAACAATTCTTAGTAACCAATTCCCTCCCTGTGATCACTACAACAAACTAAGCAACCATTCAAACAAAAATATTTCAAAAAACCAGTATTATACTGTACTTCTCTTGCAGAAAGTTTAAAAAAATAGGTATTTTGAAGCCAGAATCTTAAAAAAACCTTCTCTAATACAATATTAAAACCCATTACTTCAGCTAAAATAATGCATTTACCTACTGAAAAAAAAAATAAAATCTGCTTTTCTTGGAACAAGATAATTGTGTGAGATGGAACAAGGTGCATACATTCACATGAGTTTACTTCCTGTCTTTTTAATTGTCTGCAAGAACATGCTTCTTAAAGAATACAATTAATCAATACTTCTGCAGTAGCATGAAGAAAATGAAATCCAATAAGTCCAAGGAAGCAGTTTAAGAGCAATATTTTTTTCCCTAATCAACCACACTCACTTCAGCACACTAGCACAGCCCAGTCAAGCTACCTTTTGGAGGCTCTTGAGCAATGTTTGGCTCTGGAATGCCCTCTAGAGTCGGCTGCTCACTCATCATTTCCGTGTTGGGCACTGCAGTCATCATCTGATGGAACGGGAACGAGTAGAACGCTTGGGCTTGCTGAAGATAAGCGTAGTATCTTAGAGAGGGAGAAAGGGAAAGGATTTATCAACAATTTACAAACTTACTGAGGTACCAAACAGAATGTAAACATCAAACTTTATCATGGCTGGCATGTACTGCACTTCCATTCTCTGATGGCCCTGTTAACAAGGCACTACATTACCCACACCATTGAAGCAGTCTGGCTGCTTAGCTGGTATCAGTTAAGCCCAACTTTAACAATCACAGGATCTCTTGTGGTTGCTATGATGTGGAATTAACACAGCATTTGTAAGAGAAGAGTAGAGTTTTTCTCTTTTTTTTTGGTAAAAAACACTGTAGCACACATTTCCAAAGGAAATTGTCTATCAAACAGACCAACCATTTACAAAGCATACTGAGCTAAAGCTCTCTGGACTTGCACAAGTTTCCCAAATTTTAGGTCTTTTTAATGTGGTATCAGTTGCTTGATCTGGCAAGATACAGAACAGATGAATCATTCAGGGCTATAAAGCACTAAGAATACACACAGCATTTGTTACTATGCAGATTATTAAACAGCTTTAACAAATTGTGTGGCAGATGTTGTCCCACTAGCACACACTGGATCCTAACACAAGTATTGCACTTATTCTACATGGAAGTGTTCACACACACAGAGATCCTTCCAGTCTCCTTCTATGCATAAAGACATTTTTCCATAGATAGTTCTCTCCCTCCACACACTTATTAGTCATGCACAGCCCTCACACCCATTTCTGCTTTATTCTGTCACTCCCTTCTACCTACGCAGCCACCTCCTTGTCCATAGCTTCTACTGCCTTACAAATACATAGCAAGGATTTGGGGAACAGAAGATTCTCAGGAAAATGCTTTATCATCTCAGAACTATAATTAAAAGCACCAAATATAGAGATATTTGTCCAAATGGCACCCTGTATTAGCAATAGTGTGGCCAGCAGGGCCAGGGCAGGGATTGTCTGAGGCCACTGCTGAGGCCACATCTCAAGTGTTGCGTTCAGTTTTGGGCCTCTCACTAATGGAAGGGACTGGAACATGTCCAGAGAAGGGCAACAAATCTGGGGAAAGGTCTGGAGCAGCTGAGGGTGTTTACCCCAGACAAAAGGAAGCTCAGGGGTGACCTTATCACTCTCCACAACCACCTGAAAAGAGGCTGAAGCTGGGTTTGTCTCAAACAACAGTGACAAGACAAGGGGTAATGACTTCATGTTGTGCCAGGGGAGGTTCAGATTGGCTATTAGGACAAATTTCTTCATGGAATTGTTCATGGGTTGTTAAATATTGGAAGAGGCTGCCCAGGGAACTGTCTGAGTCACCACCCTGGAAGTATTTAAAAGATGTTGCAGATGTGTAGATTTATGGACAGGGTTTAGTGGTGGGCTTGGCAGTGCTGGGTTAATGGCTGAATTCAATGATCTTAGAGGTGTTATCCAATCTAAATGATTCTGATTTGAAATTTCCTAAAAGAAAGGACCATTCCCAACTACACTGGGTTTTTAAGAAACCCACTGTAAATCAGTCATATGCAAGAAGAACCCACAGTCCTCTGATCAAGCCATTAATTTTAACCCAAATATCTATCCTGAAACAAGGAGAATAAACATGAACATAGGTCTGCCAGATTCCCAGGGAAGTTGGAAGTTGCCTAACAAAGCTATAGGAGTTTTTCTGAGCACAGGGAATACCTTAAACCCTCTGCTGAAAGAGTTCCATTTTATATAAAATACTTATGCAGTTAAAGAACCAAACAAAACTGATTTTCAGAGAAACACAGGAGAAACTGAGACACACAGAATCCAATTCATAATGTAAGAAGAACTTCATCACAGAGACCAGAACAGAGTAAGTAAGAAAAATGTGAAAGCATCTAACCTAGGACCAGATATCTTTTAGTAAAACAGACGTGTATATAGTCTTATTTTATGTGTATATAAAGTCTCCTTATAGTAAAGGGAATAAAACTCCCTTTGAACAGAGAAAAAATTTGCACCGTACCACAAACAAGTCCTCTAATCACTTGCTAATGAGAAGAAAGTGAAGTTTTACCCCTAAGTTTCCCATATATTTTTGGCCAGATTCCTTGAATGGGTTCAGTAATACATTTTTTTTTCCTTTTTGTTATCGATGTATATATATTACAGAGTAATAAGTACTTTCAGTATCGCGAAGAAAAGGCAGTGATTTGTTCCTCTCCCCTCCCTTCAGTTCATGAATTTTTCCTCTCCCCCCCACTTCCGTTCATGCTAAAAACAAAGGGGAAAAAAAAAAAAAAAAGAAAAAAAGAAACAGGTACAGAAAAATATATGTTCACTGGAACAAAACCAGGTATTAAGTAATTTTCAAATCGCCCTCGGGACAGAGACACGATCGCGCCCCACGCTGCCCAAGGCCGCC
>VYXF01011140.1:284959-299437 GCA_013397295.1 Polioptila caerulea
ATGAGGAAGAACTTCTTTCCATTGAGGGTGGCAGAGCACTGGAACAGGCTGCCATGGGACGTCATGGAGTCCCTGTCTGGACACATTTCAAACCCACCCGGATGAGTTCCTGTGGGATCTGCTCTAGGTGACCCTGCTTGGCAGGGGCTTGGACTGGATGATCTCCAGAGGTCCCTTCCAGCTCTAACAATTCTGTGCCTCCTCAGGGGAGGCGCCTCCACTCTGGACATAGTACCAAGTGTCAAAAGAGGGGCTCTGCTGTGGGAAGCTGCGTTTTGAAAAGAGCCTGCAAAAGTGGCGAGAAGGGGCTTTACTAGATTTAAATAGACTTTGTTTCCTCCAGTAATGGAAATGAAGGCGACCAAAAGTTGACATTAGGAATTACAACAGACAAGGCTATCAAAATTAGAGTCACAGGGCTAAACTCTAAATGAGACCATCCATTAGGGATAATAATCTTTTGGTTTAGCCTCTTGGAGGCCTGACTTGGAAGCTTTTGCTCATCCTCCTGCTTGCATATACTTCTTGGGTTTTTTAATTCTCTGGGCTGCTTTCAAATGGGAAATAAGTTTTTAAAAAATTACCATTCTTGAGCTGTCAGCTCAAAATTTAAGCAATGAGGCTTCAGTCATTGATAGATGCATTAGAATTTATGTATTTTAGCAGTCTCTACTGTAGTCTTCATTACAGGCAAATAGACATTAGTTCAGAGTATATTATTTATTATATAATATACATATTTATTCAAGTGAGGTATAGCTCTTAAGTAGCATGAATTTTGAGGAGATGCAGTTCTTGAAAAGTTATCTGGTACCTTTTA
Source organism: Polioptila caerulea (assembly GCA_013397295.1). Lineage (NCBI taxonomy): Eukaryota > Metazoa > Chordata > Aves > Passeriformes > Certhiidae > Polioptila > Polioptila caerulea. Next base: position 285,780 of record VYXF01011140.1, read on the forward strand.
AAAATTTTATCTGCAGTTTCAGTGCTTAGTTTCTGAATCAGGGCAGTAGAAGCAGTGAAAAATTTTCTTTTATCACCAGGAGTATGTGTGGAAACTTCAACTGTGCTAAAACATCTCTACCAAATTCACTTTAATGGCAAAAGGGAGCTTTGCTCCTTTAAAACAAACTGTCTGTTCTTCCTTTCACCTTGTTTGTTTTGGTTGTTTGGTTTTTTTGAAATTGTATTTTGCTACTTTGAAATAAGTCAAATTACAAAAAGGTAACAATTCTTAAGGTGTTTTGCATGTAGGCATGATATTCCACTGAGGAAGGAGGGTGGTAAAATCACCATTTAGCTGTCATGCTCTTCCAGAGAAAGCTCATTTACTGTTTTGTGAGTTTAGTTTTTCCTCTGTCACAACGCTTATGTCTTTCTCTGTTTTTAACAGAGCATACCTGAAATACCTCCTAAGCCTGGAGAACTGACAACAGAACTGTTGGGTCTAAAGGAAAGATCAAGCGAAGTTCAGACTTCACAACAGTGACCAGAGTTTATTTCCATTGTGAAAACTAGAACTGATCAAATATTTATCCAACTGTTTAAGTTGCAGAAGTACTTATGTGAAATAGTGTGCTCCTGTAATGCATTGTTTCTTTCCTTTAAGCAGAGTTGCAGGCAGCATTAAAAATAAACATTCAGTGAATGCTGTTGGTAAAAGTCTCATCAGTTGTGTGCCAGAATGCTTGTGAGTTCTTAAATCTGGATTACATTTTAAGTATCCTTCAGAATAAGGTGTCAAACCATGACACAGATTGTCACTGACAGGGAATCTGCTTCGGTCCACTGTGAGGTTGGAATCTTACAGCTTGGCCATCTCAGTTAAAATGGGGCAAATATGTACAGATTACACTGAAATCAGATTTGTTTGTGCTCCATTTGGGCATCTTCATCTGTCTGTGGCTGCTTTTGGTAGCTGTAAATGTGCAAAACTCTGAAATAACAAGTGCAGGTTTACCTTTCAGTCTGGAAATAGAATCACAACACTCACTGCAGGAACTTGAAGATGCAGTCACCATCCTGTGAAGGTGGCTCAACAACCCAGTTTTGAAGGGTACAATACAGAGCTTGGGAAGGTTGGGATTGCTTTCCCTTGAGAGAGATGCCAGGAGAAAGCAAAGGCTTCATCCTTAAGTTTAACTTGTAAAAAACACAGTCTGACACATTACCCAGTAAGGAAACAAAAAGCTCCCTAATTCCTACTGCCAAAGTCCTTGGAAGTTTTATAAGAGCAGAGTGATCCAGAAAGGGTCACTGAAAGTGCCACATTTACATCAGTTCTGGCTATGAAGGTATTATTTTATTTATGCCTGTATAAGCTGGAGTGGGTTTCCTAGGAAGAAAGGTTTATAGTTTTTGTGCCTGTGTGTCTGCTCTCACTAAGTTTTACAGCTGTTGGTGGGACGAGCTCCTCTCCTGCCCAGGTGTGCACTTTTTGTATAACTAGATCACATCCTCTCTCTCAGGCACCTTTATCAATGACAGCAGGCATTAACAGAGAGGCTCTGATAAAACACAGGTGTTAAGCCCAAACAAAATCTATCAGTGAAAACGTCTTAATAGATCATCTGCTGGTGAAAAGACTTTACTGCACCCAAACAAACCTGAGATTGGCAACCTTCCACCTCAGCAGAAGATCAAGTTTATTGAAAATGGGGCAGTTCAGCAGTATTTTGTTTCTGTTCTAACTGGGGCAGAACTGTTTTTTGATGATCCCTTTAACAAGGGATTTCACCAGCAAACAAGCATTCACCAGCCCTTGCACTGTTACTCACACTTTGTCAGATTATCACCTCTTATGTTGTTGATTTCTGACATGAAAGATGCATTTCTCTCTATTTTCTAAAGGTTTTTCAGATCTAAAGCCTGCAGAGGGAACTTTCTACTAATTAGGCTTGGATTTCTAAGTGCATCCTGCTGCTACTGGAAACTGAGCAGCAGGAGCTCAGCCCTTTCTAGCACTGAGGGAAATGTCCTCGTTAGTGCCCATCTGCAATAGCAAAGCTGACACTGCACCAAGTTTGAACAGCAGAGCTGACAGCCCCAGAAGCAGCATAACTCAGCACTGAAAGAAACAGTGCTGACTGGGAGACACTTCCACTACTGACACCATGTGGCTTTCAGACCTGCCAAAAAAAGGGCAACCTTCCAAGTGCATTTTGTGTTTATTGATAGCAAACATTTGTCACTGCAGGGTGCAGAGAAAGCAGCTGGACCACAGCTATGTTGCACATGATACTCAACTGAAGAATGTGAAGGAGCACAAAGCTTAACTCTCAAGTATGCTCTTTATTATTTCTGAAATTTATTCAGTTTTGTCACCCTCAAACCAATACAACAGAACAAAGTTTGCTTAAATCTACAAGTAACTTATGGATTAAGAATGCTGGAGGAGGTGACCCTGCACTTCCAACATTCCCCTTTAGTTTGTTAGGCAAAATCCTTCCCAACCTTACCAGAGGTGAGAGTGACCTTTGCTACTCAGAGGTCAAATCGAGGTGTGGGTAGTACTTATCCATTCCTGAGTGTATCGCTGAAAATAAGTGATACTTTAGGTGGGTGATTGCTACAGAGCACCAAGTTTCACTGCTATAGTCAGGGCAAGGTGCCCCAACAAACAGAGCCCCTGGCCTGTTCAGTAACTTCCTGCCAAAGGCTGCTTCAAAGCTGACTCTCCTTAGACCACTCAGCCTGGGCCACAACAAAAGGCTCTTCTCTAAGATACCACTGCAGGGAGCAGAGACCAGAGCCCCCCCCAAAACCAAACTTCCTTTCCTTGACATCTCAAACTTCAATCCAACTCTAAACCCTACCACAGCCACACTCAGACATTGCTTATCTGGGGCAATCTAGAAGCCTAGTAAATGGAAAGCAAGTTCTTCAGGTCAGTGTGTAGTGCCCTCACCCAGTAAGAAAGCTTGTTTTGCTTCAGACTGCAGAAACTTGTAACTCTACAGAAGTTCTGTTAACAAAACAGAAAAGATTGGTTCTTAAGTAGCATCCCTGTGCAGAAGTACCACTCCTATGTCCTTCCACAGGGTAAGGCAAAAAAAAAATAAAAAATCCCCCAAACCCTCACTGTAAATGTTTTCTACCAAGTCTGTGAAGAAGTTTTCAAGTAGAGGCACTAGTGAGAAAATGCAGTGCTGCATCTGACCACTACCTAAAGCTAACATAATAAATGGAAGTTCAATGTCTACTATTAACCAGCTTTAGCTTCAGTCACGTGAGGTACCTGCAGTGCTTTGCCATAAGAGACCTAGAACAAGAGTGAAAATATTTAGGAGTAATGGGATTAGGAATATGTGAAAAAATTTCCACCTTTAAAAAAACTCTAGAAAACAGAACTGCTGTAGCTACACAAGCCCAAGGCAGGGTTCCCAAGTGCCGTGGAGGGTGGTACCAGCTCACAGGCAGTAAGACAGTCCTGGTGGTAGTTGTCCATGTGTTTTGTGAAAGGAAATGTTTTTTCCCCTCCCCTCTCAGCTGTAAAGCTTCTGTTACCTAGTCTAAGGATTCAAGTCACTGAGTCCAGCACAAGCTGTCAGGGCTTCACTTCCAATGCCATTTTTAACCACCTCATCTCTTTTTTGCAGGAGATAACTAACTCAGACACTTACTTCAATTAGCAGTTCAGTACAGCGACCTGGTGTATTTGGCTAAGCAGCACAGCAGGCTTGTAAACAAATCCCAGCCACAGGCAGATGCTCCACAAGTGTGGCTGTGTCAGCATGGGAAGGCCCAAGGATTGCCACCAAACAGCCTGTTTGACCAGGGACCTGAACACCCAGAACCTTCATTTCTTTCTGCCAGCCCAGGATCCGAGCTCGCTAAGGATAAATTTGGAGTTGGTGGTGTTTGGGAACATTTTATTTTGTACATGACAAGATTTTACACCAAGTCAGTTAAATAATACAAATTTACATTCATGAGGAATGTTTTTAGAAAAGTGAACTTAAAAAAAAAANGTTTGTAAACATAAATCCCAGCCCCAGGCAGATGCTCCACAAGGCCCAAGGATTGCCACCAAACAGCCTGTTTGACCAGGGACCTGAACACCCAGAACCTTCATTTCTTTCTGCCAGCCCAGCATCCGAGCTCGCTAAGGATAAATTTGGAGTTGGTGGTGTTTGGGAACATTTTATGTTGTACATGACAAGATTTTACACCAAGTCAGTTAAATAATACAAATTTACATTCATGAGGAATGTTTTTAGAAAAGTGAACTTAAAAAAAAAACCTCCTTTACCCTTAAAACCCCATACCATCCCTCAGCATTTTACAGTGGAAAAAACCAAAACAATCTAATTCACATTCCCTCTTAACCCCCCAATGCAGGACAGTAGTTGAGTGCAGTTTACAGTTCATCTTTCACATCTGTGGATTCCTGTGAAGACAAAAAGAAAATCAGAATATTACTTCTTGAAAGTGGAAAAAGGTTACGAAAACTATCCCAGAATAGAAATTTTTATTACTGTCATTGCAGGTTATACTGCTGTGCAAACATAACAGTAGGTGGTATCAAAATTAAATAGGTATAGTACAATAAATACTGTTTTTCAAATTTATTCTTACCTAATCTGACATTTAACAACAGGAAATTACACTGTTGTAAGCTATATATTTGCACTAGTCACAGGATATCATCTTGCAGGTCTCTTCCAAAAGCACCCCAAGCAAGCAGGCCCAGCTGGGACCTCACAACTTTACAAGTTGGTATTATCAAGAAACCATGGTATTGTTACAGGAGTTCAGTATATCCATCAAGAGATAACTAAAACTGCAGACAAGAGCTAAGTGAAGGCCAGCTTCACACGACAGGTGAACTGTTCAGAAGTAGTGGGGTTGTCTGGAATGTTGTTCCAAGCCTGTATTGTAAGCATTTAAAGTTACTCTCTTGCTGATTTGTTCATGTTTCTGCCCACAAGCTGTGGAAATACCACGGATAATTATCTTCACTAGAGGACTTGCTGCCATTTTCTTGCCACAGGGCACTGTTACAATCTCTAAAGCTTAATTTAGCTCCAGTTTTGAACACAGCTCAGTGTCAGTTTTTTGCAACACAGTTTGATAATAAATTTGTACTGCAGTTTTTTTCCCCTCCAAGAAAAGCCTGGAACACCTGACACTAAAATCCATGTCATGAAAGGCAAAGCAAACAACTTTATTTCCAGGTAACACACACAGACAAAGCTGAACATAAACATTGACAAGAAAGCATCAAACTTGAGACCCTACCTTCTGTGTTTCACTGTCCTCAGCATCAGCATCCACTTCCTCTTCATCCTGCTCTGCCTCCTCAGCTGCATCTTCAGGCTCTTCAGGTTCCTCATCCACCTGAACACGAAGGTCACAAGCAGTTTGCTTTACTTGCTAGGTTCTTTAACTAGTTGTGCACCAGCTAAATACAGGAAGTATTTGCTATCATTTCCTAACATCTGCCACAAACTACCTGAAGGAAGAGGTAAGATCTGTTTTGCACTGATCCACTCCAGCAAAAGAGCCAGCAGGAGTTCTTGCACAGTTTTGTGAAAACCTGTGTTACTTGCACCCATTTCTCCATTAGAGAGACAGGGGCCAAAGGCCTGTGTGCCCAATTTACTCCTGGAGAGCCAGCACTTAATAAAGACAGGAATATACTTGAGAAGCTCAATGAAACAGCAAATCTCAAGCAACTACAAAGAAGAGCAAGGAAGGGAGAACATGAATATTAAGACCAGGCTCATGGATGGACTTTGAGTGGCCCACTTAAGTGCAAGGAAGCTGGATACATTTCATTTTATGCAAGTGTATCAAGCAGCTGCACTTTTAAAGATGGAGCAACAGCAAGTCAATTATCAGCCCAAGTGGAAGACAAACTAACCTTTGCATCCAGGTCAATGTTCAAACTCAAACGAAGCATCCTTTCTATTCTGTCTCCATATTCCTTCGTGTCTGGCAACATATATCCTGATCTCAGAGTGGCAGTTTCAAACAATACCACTGCAAGATCTGAAACGGTTTTGTCATCTTCATTTTCCTAACATGAAAGAACACAAGAAAAGCAAAACAGACCTGTTAAAGCAGGTTGTATGCAGCCAAGCCAGTCAGTGTTGCACTGCTGTTATTTATTTACCTTGACTCGCCTCAGCATGTCCTTGATCAGTGGATGCCTGGGGTTAATTTCAAATGTCTTCTTCTGGCTGGCATAGTAACTGAGAAGAGAAATTACACACTAAGTTTCAGAGTACAGGACCCAATTATATCTTTAAATCTACACACACTGGTTACAGTTACAGTAACAAGTGTAATTCCCCCACCTTAATACTGGTGCAACTATAAAAAGCATTCAAGTTACTAAGTTCATCTTCTCTTGTCAACAAATGACAGATACCAAATGCCACTGATGAGTCTTGTTCACCAGTCAGTTTGATACATTAGGCTTGAAAACAACAACAATTTAAGGCTATATTGGAGACTAACTTGGTTGTAAGTGACCTTAAAAACATCCAGGATCACCTGAACCAGGTGGAAGCTTGTTATGGGCACACCAAGCACGGGAGGCCCCATCAACTGCCCTTTGTGTCTGCTGCTGCAGAACTGGAAGCTTACTTTGTGGATATATCCTTCCCAGTCTGGTAAGCTTGAGCCTTCATGATTCTTTCCATGTTACCAGACCATCCATACTGACTAGCCACAAGAGCACATGGAGATTGGGTTAAACGTTGAGATATCACAGCTTTTTCAATCTGTAGCAAAAAAAACCAAAACCACCTTAATGTTAGTTCACAGAGCTAACAGCTTATACAGCAAAGAAAGTAAATAACTCTGCACTTCTCTGTCAATTCAAGAATTTCTGAAAAGTGTCTAAGATGACATTCTAACTCATTATCTTCCTGAATAAAGATATAATCCAAAAATGTTTACCCATGAAGACAGAGAAGCTACTGCCAAGTCTGTGCTCAAATAATCTGCAAGGCATGTTGTAGCAAGTATGACAGGTAAAAATAATCACTACATATAATGCAATATTTTACCTTGTCTTTGAGAGCTTTGTCTTTCATCCAGTTTAAGAGGGGTTCAAATTCTTTTTCCAAGGCTTCCCGACTCTCTTTGGACTTTTCACTTTCTTCAAACTTAACTCCTTCTTTTGCTACATTCTGAAACCTCTTGCCATCAAACTCTGGCAAAGCCTGGATACAGTATTCATCCACAGGTTCAGTCAGATAGATCACTTCATAGCCCTTTTTCAGCAGACGCTCAACAAATGGTGAGGACTCAGCCTAGGATGAAAACATTTAAGATGTCAGTTTAATTGCATTGGTAGCAGCAGCTACCAAAACCTGTACAACTTTCTGGCAAATACTAGTACCAGAAAAACTGAACTGCAGCAGTAACATAAGCATGGAGTCTCCACATTTACAGTAACTACACAATTCACAACATTGATGGTACTAAAACTACAAGCTATAATATACTGTACTTCCTTCCCTCTTACATACCTCCTTTCTGCTGGCACCAGCCATGAAATAGATCTTGTCTTGCTTCTCTTTCATTCTTTCCACATACTGATCCAGGCTTGTGAGGTTACTTTCATGGTGAGAAGACTGGAAGCGCAGAAGTTTAGCGAGTCGGGTACGATTGGAGTGATCTTCAATAACACCAAGCTTCACGTTGGTACCAAACTCCTTCCAGAATGTGTCGTTGTATTTCTCCTCTGCAATTTTCTTGATCATATCAAGAGTTTTTCGAACAAGTTTCTTTCTGATCACCTAAAAAGAAAGCAGCAATACTGAGTTACAGCAATAACTATTTGAAATAGCCCTCAATGCAATGTCACTTCAAAGAACAGATTCCCCTTTGCACCCCTGATCTGAAGTAGACATGCCATCTGGAAACAGCAATAACTGAGTTTCCTTTTCATTAATTTCAAAATCGTGCAATGAAATCCATCAAGCTATTAAGTCTTCTAAACCTTGCAGCTGTTGTGTGCTCACAATGAAGAAATTTAAACCCAATCAGCTTAGTTACAAGAGCAGAGTTTGCTGAAGTGTTTCACGGGATACATTCAAAGGAAGATCATCAGAATCCACCTAATTGAGAAAAAGTTTTAAGTACATCTGGCAGTATTTGAAACTAAAAAAGAAATTAAATGCAAGTAAGATTTATATTTATAATACTTACAACACCCTTAACGAAGTTAAGGTACTTGGGCATCATGTCATGGAAGTCATCAGTGATGAACACTCTTCGAACGTACAGCTGCATTACAAGAGCAGAGAGCACCCAAGTTACTTTAGAGGTTTTTTTTCCCTTTCACACAAAACCATACCCCCACACTTTGCTCTCCTACCTTAATGAAGTCACTTTTTTTGGATCCATATTCATCGAACAGTCCACGTGGAGCAGAATTAGGAACAAACAAGATGGATTTGAAAGTTACTTCTCCCTCAGCAGTGAAGTGGATGTATGCCATCGGGTCATCGTGTTCCTGTGAAGAGAGAATGCTTCTAATTGACTTGGCAAAAGTATCAGGGAGTTAATACATTTCTAATAATAATGTGAGTTTAGTAAATCAGTGCAATTATTTTACAACTAATCCACATAGCCATGCTTTGCTAGAGTCTGTCATGGAGACCAAAGTTTAAGTTACAAGAGCAGAGTTACTCATGCTAAAACAACCTTCCTAAGTGTCCTCCGTGGAGACTTCCCAAGTTTTGCTGGATTTTAGCAAGCCAGGCACTAAAAATTTACCAACTGAGAATCATCATGCCACAGTCAAGATACTCTTAAGTAACACATTACACTGTATTGTTACAAAGACAACACTTCCGGGAAACTCTGTCTCCCTCTTTCTTCCACCAAGTGCAACACACTGACTAAACACAAATTTCCCTGTCAACATTTAAACACATCAGTAAGCTCCACAGGAGCTGCAACATAATACTTTCCAAATCTAGACTAATCAACACTTGGATGGCAGTGCTTTCTTTCTGGGAAAAAAAGTTTAATTCCTGACTGAGATGTTCTACCTTCCAGGCTCTCCAGTTCCATCTACTGACAGCAATTCTTCAGAAATAGCCTATCCCATAAGCACTCAGTTTTATTAACATAGCAAGAGATACTATAGCAAACCTCTTGCTTTGGAATCATCCTGAGGCCCAGAGCTTACCTTGGAAAAGGTTTTATAAAAAGCTTTGTATTCATCTTCTTCAACTTCCTTAGATGGTCTCTGCCAGATTGGTTTTATGTCATTCATGAGCTCCCAGTCCCAGACAGTCTTTTCAACCTAAGGAAATAAACACAGTAGTATAAAAAACACTCATTCTTTACTTCAGGTTAAGCCAACTAAGAAGGCACTCCACTGAAGCCAAAACATAAAATAGCATGTAAAAATCCCAAACATGCTCTTTCTAATTTACAAAATTATGCAATAACCTGGACACTCTCATTTGAAGTATACACATTAGTGCAACACATGGGAACAAAACTTTAGTCTACAATGTAGTGTGTTCAATGTACATTTAACACATTCACCAAGTACCAGTATTTCTGTTCTAATGCCACTCTGGAAAAATCTTCCCAGCGGAGTATTTGAAATTGAAACTCATCAACAGCATCAGATTACAGAATTCTGCTAACATTTCAAGCTGTTCATGCAAGTACTTATAATTAGCTGTGACCACAGCTTCACAAGGCTACTGCCAATCATCTGCCTGACTTCTACCTAGTCTGTTTGATCTACAGTCTTCTCTCCTACCACCTCACTTTGAAAGGATTTGCTTCTTGAAAGCACACACTACTGAAATGCACCTGTGCAAGACTACCTAGGAAAATTGCTAGCTATCTGACATGAGTTACAGGACCCCAAGGCTAACAAAGCTTACCTTCTTAGTTTTTGGTTTCTTTTCTTCCTCCTCTTCTTCAACTGCTGCTTCATCATCTGTTTCTTCTTCTTCTTTCTCCTTTGCTTCCTCCTCTTCAATGGGTTCTTCAACAGTCTCTGTCTAAAGAGACAACCAAAGGTGGGCATTTGAACTCCTTGACTTCCTACCAGGTATGTTCTAGTTCTCTCCAACAGCTTAATCTTTCACAGCACTAGCATGACTTCTGCAATTTGTCTGTTGCAAACTTCTCTAGGGGCAGTATTTTTCAGTTGCTTTTCCATTAATACATAGTTTCCTTCAATACACTGGGAGACCACCACGCTCAGATTAAAGTTTTTCAATGCTTTACATATAATGCTAATCAGAGACTTGGTGGATTTTAAGTTGGTGTTACATCAAGGAAATATCAAAACAGACCTAAAAACCAAGACACTGCCCTGTTTTTTTCAGAAGGGTATCTAGCCATGGCCCTGCTTGAGAACTCAAGCTTCCATCTACCAAAGCCAGGGAAAAAAGATCCTTATTAGTAATTAGCAGTGGTTCCTTTGGTAAAGTTCTTTGAGTCAGAATAAAAGCAATTTCCTTTAAAATTTGTGATTTTAGCAACAGACCAGCATTTGGAGAGGGAAACATCTAGTAAAGTAGTAGCCAAAGGAGTCAGGAACAGAAGAATTCTAGAAATCAGACAAGAAGCAGCTCTATGGGAGGCCCTCAGCCTTCATGAAAGATCTGGCCAGACAGCTGATATAACCAAAGCTTATACTGAACTACGCTCACCTAAATACACTTACCTTGCTGCTCCACACATAGATGGGGAAGTTTATGAACTGGGAGTATTTCTTCACTAGATTTTTAACAGTGTCCAGCTCAAGGTAGTCAGATGCTTCCTCCTTCAAGACAAGGCTAAAGGAAAAAAAACAAAACCCCCAACCTTTTAAAGTGCTGGACAAGTATTCTGACAGTTTTGTAACAGAATATACATTTCTTACACCACTGAGATTGACCAAGTGAGCCAGAGCATGGTGCTAATAACCAAGAGTGGGGGTTGATCCACAAAAGGGATCATTCACTTAAGAGCTGGGCTTGATGATCCTTGTGGGCCCCAACTCAGAACAACTTGTGATTTTTGCTGCAGCCATAGCAATTCAGATTTATGCAAGTGAGCTTTTGTATTAATTCAGCTTCAGATATCTTTTAAAAAACATGATCCTTACTCAACCAGCAATTGTTTTCACTGGCTGAGGCAGAACACAACTTTTCAGAATCTTGATGCACCATCATGGGCTTTACTTCAAACTAGAGCACCAAGATCAACTGTTTTACACTGAGTGCCTCCTCCAGAAAGACATCCTCTAAACCTAGACCAAATAAATTTACCTTATTTAAATTCAAATGAAAGCAATGAAAATAAGACTACCAAACTATCTCTAGTTTGCAATTTGCATCAGACCTCACTGATATATAAACAGCAGCCAGTTTCCAAGCCAAGCTCTACAGTCCCTGTATAAATTTTGCCAAGCCAGAATTGTGTTGAGTGACTGAATAAGCCTGAAGGCAGCTGAACTGTCTGGAATTACTTGCTGACAGTTATCAAGACATTCAGTTTTGTTAGTTCATCTAACAGGACATGAAGTGAACTACATTTCTTTCTGGATACAGTTTGTATTTTGCATATTTCTATTAAACTGAGTAAAGCTGTATTACAAAAAATGAATCAAAGACAAAGATAAAACACTTATTCCAATAAGCAAAGTGTACCCACACAACCTTTTTTTATTCTAACGCTTGACAAACTGAATACTTACGTTATGGTTGTGCCACGTCCTAAGGTGTTCCCTCTTGGGTCATCAATAACAGAAAATTCATTTGAATCTGACTCCCAAATATGCTGAGTATCATTGTTGTGTTTTGATGTGACAATAACTCTGTCTGCTACTAAGAAAGCAGAATAAAAGCCAACACCAAACTGGCCAATCAGCTCAGATGTTGACTGGCTATCATCCTGCATTTCAGTCATCTTGTTCAAGAATTCACTTGTACCCGACTTTGCAATGGTACCCAGGTTTTTAACCAGCTCCTCCTTTGTCATGCCAATACCCGTGTCTGTAACATGAAGCATGTTCTTCTCTTTATCACACTGGAAAAAATAAAGACAAAAATGCAGTTTGACTTCACTGTGAACCTTAATACACGCCAGAGAAAAGTGGTACATAGCAGCTATTCAAATTCAAACATGTCTGGCTACAATAAACTGAGTTTGCAGTAACTACAAAAATGAGGAAGACCTTCTTTTCAAGTAGTCCAATACTTCAGTTGCTCTTTGCAACACCAAGAACATATTTTTACTGTTAAAAGAGGAATAGTCTTTGATAAATTACAAGGGTCCTCATGTAGTCCAAGTCTGTACTTTCATCAGTATTAAGCCAGAAATAGAAAGTTAATGATGCAGTGTCTTCTTCCCTTCCTCCACCATTTCTTTTCTTGTTTATATCTAATCCTTCTTACCTTGATTTTGACAGTAAGCTCCTCATTGCCAGCAAGAGCATTTTCATCAGTTAATGATATCAACCGTATCTTATCCAAAGCATCTGAAGCATTTGAAATAAGTTCCCTCAGGAAAATCTGAAACAGAAACCAGGAGTCAGGAATGCCAGGAGAGAGACAGACACATCCCTTCCAAAATTCTACCATGATCTGCAGATGAAGGCACTAACCTCTTTATTTTTATATAAAGAATTGATAATTAGCTTCATCATTCTGTTCACTTCTGCTTGAAATGCAAACTTCTCTGATTTTTCTCTGATTTCTTTGATCTGGGATGCATTTAGGCCATCTAGTTGGATAGCTTCTTCCTCTCTGTTAGGACAACAAAAAATCTGTCAAGGAGTCTTGTCCACAAATGGCATGACTAATTAAATTTTATCACAAAGCAGCAACAATAACACTTAACCACTGATGCAGCACAAAATTACATGATCAAATGAGTCAAGTGCAAGAGTGGTCATCTTCAACTACACAACCATAATCCAAAAACTCGAGTGAAAATTCATGCTTGCAAGTGAGATTTTTTTCATTAAAAATTCAGGGAATAATATAGGCACTCTTAAAGCTACTGCAATCCTCAGCATGGTGCACCTCACAGGAGATGAGGCATTTCATGGGCATAGAGCTATTTCATCCATAGGCACTAAACTGACACTATTTATGACATGCATGAGTAAACTCCAATTAACAGTTATGGATATTTGATAAAAACAAGTTGAACTTTTCTAAATCCAAGTTCTCAAGCTCATTTTTATTTAGAAGGAAACAGTCTTTTACAGGAATGTTGTATTTTCCCTGGCTGACTTGCCCTCTCTTTTGAATATTGTTCCCTCCTTCTGAGGCATTACTGGTACTCAAATAGACCCTTCCAAAACCAGGGCGCCCCAGGTACCAACCTCTGAACAACTTCATCATCCGTTCGAGACCCTTCTCTGCTTTTGCCCAAGTCATCTTCCACGGTCCCATCTACATCCACCTCATCAGCTCTGACCGACACTGGGAAAACCAGAAAACCAGCGCTCTGAGCTCGATCCCCACAACGTCCTGCCCAACTTCTCCGCTTGACCCTCCCCACGCCTTCAGGCTCAGCTCTGCCCCCCGAGCCCCCCGGCCCCTCCCCAGGAGTTCAGCCCAACACGGGAGACGGGCAAGGGGAGGCCCCGTCCCCCCCTCCGCCCCCGCCCGTGACGGCGCATGAGCCGCGCGGCCC